>VZUI01047474.1:0-18305 GCA_013401135.1 Cettia cetti
TACCGCCCCGGCACGTACCGCCCCGGCCCCCGCGGGCCCCCGCTGCCGGCGGGACGGGGATTGGGGCCGGCTGTGCCGGGAGGCCGGCCCGGATGACACTGCCCGGCGCGGCGGCAGCGCGGGATTTCCCTGGACTTGTCCCACGGAGCGACTCGGCGCAGGAGTTGCGCTGGCGGAGCAGGAGCAGGGGGTCCCCTTGGCCCTCGCTGCACGGCCCTCATCCCTCACGGGGGTCCTGGAGGCGGTCCCCAGAGTCCTGACCCCACTTGTGGGGTTCCTGGCCCTGCTTTTGGGGATCCTGGCCCTGCTCCCGAGGGGCCCTGACCCCACTCCCGGGAGTCCCGGCCGCATGCCTGGCATACCTGGCCTCGGCCCCGGTGGTCCTGGACCCCTTCAAGTGTAGAATGCTGTATTAAAACGCATCAGCGCTTAAAAATCCATGTAGAATTATAATCCATAGCCTGACGATTGTGCTTTTGTGTTCCCCACATTTCTTAGCGTTGCCAGCCCACACTCGCAGCTGTGTTCCCATGAAGGTAAGGACACTGCCAGGGGGGACACTGGTGGTGCATCGCAGTTCTTTCAGCTTTGTGCCCAGGGATGTGAAGGAGCTAGATGCCCTCGCCATTTCACTCACAGTTTGGTTCTGCAGGATATAACAGTCCCAGGCTCTGCGTGACAAACGCCTCGGTGTGTGGGAGAAGCCCTTGCTAGTATCATGTTCCCATCCCAAGCAGAGCTCCTCATCTCTGGATGCAAAGCCAGCCTAGGGCTGCTGTACATTCTGTGTTCTCCACTCCCCACATGTCCCCAATCCTGCACAAAGAGACTGTTACCTGGGAATTTTTCTCTCTGGCTGTTGTATCCCAAAGCCTAATGATGCTACTTGATTTCTGGGTTGCATGTCTAATGCTTTAATTTGTTTTACAGCCAAAAGAAGAGCGGTGTAGTTCAACTGTGAGTCAAGGAAGGGAAAGAAGGGAATAAACAGTGATACTCCACAGATGGAGACAGAGCAGCTGTGGGGAGGTGCGAGCACTTCCATATCAAAGGAACCACTGCTGCTCCATCAGAGCAAGCATGGTCACGGGTGTACTCTGAGCATGTTGAGGCACTGAATGGACCAGGTGCACTCAATAAAAGGCCAGGGACTACAACCACCTCTTTCACCCACTTCTGAGGTGAGACAACATAACCCAAAGAGCGAGTGGGTGCAAGGATCTCTTGATGCATCTGTTCCTGTGTGACTGAGCAGGGAGAGGCCTGCACTCTGTTTTGCTTAGACAACAAGATAAATAACAATTCAAAGGGGCAAATTTGGATCAAACTCGAAGTGCCACTTGGCTCTGCTGTTACAATCCTACCTAGGCTCAAGTGCTCTGCTCTGCAGGGCACGAGCAGTGGGAAGTGCTGTGGTGGATCCCAGGTGGGACATGGTCTTCCAGTTTCCTTTGAGAAGACCCAGTACTGCTGGTAGGAATGAAGCCAGAGAGCCCATCCTTCATCTGGCACTGATGTGCAATGCCCCAGCGCATGGGGTTTAGAGTAATGTGCAAAACGAGAGGCTGGGGATGGCAGAGCTCAAGTGAGCAGGGAGCTGCCAGAGCAGTGATGGGCTGGAAGGGCAGGTGAGAAGCTCCAGGACATCTCTGCTGTTCCTGTTCCTGCTGCTCCTGCTGCTTCTCCCTCTTACTGAAAATGGGAAGGAGTCCTTCCTGCTCTGTGCTGCTGCATTTTTGTCTCCTTTAAAAGACGGATTTAATATTAATCCTATTAGGATTTTTTTTCTTGTGAGGAAAACAGGATATTATTTCAGGATATTGGGCAACAAAGCTGTCCTTGAAAAGCAACACTAAGCAGCCTCGCAGTCCTGCTTCTGATTGCATTTGTGGTGGACACTGATCAAGTTCAACATCCGGGACAGCCAAACCATTTCCAGAATGTGAGAGGGGCCTCAGCAGAGCACTACAAATTCAGGTTTTCTGTGTTCCACTGTAAACACTAAGGACCTCTAGTAATCTCAAAACATAATCACTAGTTCTGATTTCTCTTGGAATTAATGTCTCTAGCAGATGTAGAAGTCTAGTCCTCATCTGTCATGAATATGTGTGTCCTGCTTGATAAGAGAAGTAACAACATGAGTCCAAATCCAGGAATTATTGGAAATCTCTTGGGAAAGTCTGTTCTATTGAGATATCCATCCTAGTTTCCTGACTAGGCTTTGGAAAAGGGTTTTCTGAACTTTTGGATTGACATTTCACTTCAACTAAGCTTCCAGGCTCTGAGTTTACCCCGTGACAATGGAAGCAGAAGAGAAGCCATCAGATCACTGTCCTCAGGGAATGTGCAAGTTCTCCTCCTCACTGCTCAGGGGTAACGGCCTCTGTCATTGTTTATAAAATAATCTGCCTTAGAAAGAAAGGGCCTGCTAAGATGTTCAAAATGGCCACTGACACCATGGAGGACTTGTGTGGTTGTGTTCATTTCTGTGCTCATTTAGGTCGACACTTGTTACCTGTCTGGACTCCCATGCTGCTCTGCTGCTGCCTGTGTCAGGCTCACAGACACGTCCCCCAGCAATGCAGACCAGCACTCAACGAGGCTGTGTCTCCCCAAAGGTTGGACACTTGTGGCTATGTCAGAGAGACCTGAGTTTGCCAGCATGAAGAGCCCAGTTCTTGTTACCTAGTGGCAGTGGAGATCATTCCTTATTGAAATTGGCTGTTGGGGCACTGTGTGACCAGTGAGTGGTGAGACAGACAGTGATTTGGGTCATGAGATGATGTGAGGCCAGCAGAAAGAGGAGAATCTCCTGTAATGTTTCTCAGGAGCCCTGACCAAAAAAGGGACTGCCACCTCCCTGTGAGCTCCAGGGGAAAGGGAGTGAGGAGGATGGTGTGGGGTAGTGGCAGTCAGAGGCAAGTGGCAGCAGGTCAGCTGGTCCTGCTGTTCCAGATGGGAAGAGGGTAACTCTGCCCTGTGGAGAGCTTTGCCTGCTGCATTTGCTTTGACCTGTTTTTTGCTTCATCCTGACTAAGAAAGAGAAGGCTGTGCTGGCTCCATCTGCATCCTGGCAGCTACCACTCCTGCTCTTTGCTGCCAGGAGAAGCATCCTCACCTCGAAGAGCATGCCTAGATATAAGAGATCCTTGACCACATGGAGACCACATGGCAAAATCTGAGATGTCACCATTGCTGTAGTCCTCCCTTGTCCCTTGCACTGTGTCTCTTCCTCATGCTCTGGGGTAAGATCTGCCTGGTTCTGTTCAATGGGCCCCTCATGCTGCAGCCTGCACAAGCACGTCGCCTTTTGCCAAGGAACTTACCTGGCACAAGAAACAGGATCTCTGTTCCTCCTGCCCCTCCATTCCTGAACCAGAGGCAAGTGAGGCTGTTCCTTTTTGCAGTACTAATTCAACACTCTGTGAGGACTTACTCATGAGGGCCTCTGCTCTCTCTTCAAGGAGTGTGTGGGCTGTTGTCCTTCCCTGATTGTTATCCCATATGTTCCCAGTGCAGTGACTTGTTCTTACCACATTCTCCTTCCTTGTTTCCCAAGTGCTGGCTGCCTGACAAGCATATCTTGGCAGCACCAGTCCTCATTCAAGCAGGTAACTCATCCTTTAGGGTCTATAGCCAGTTCTGCCAGTGCCTCCATGCAGGCAGGGGAAGAGGCTGGTGTTTCCATGCAGGCACAAGGGGCTTGGTGGGTGAATATCACCCCAGGGAGTGACAGCCCCCTGGAATGGAGATCACCGTGGAGGAGACACAGAGGTGATGCTGCTGGATGAGCACCCAACTGCATCCCAGCAACACTGTTGTTGTCTTCAAGCGGGGGTCAGCCAAACCAGTCTGACCAGCACAAGATCCTGTTCTGCTACATACACCAGATGCTGGGATCATCTTTATCCAAAAGCTTTCTGGCAGAGCTGGGGACCCCTGAGGCAAGAGGCAAGGGTACTGGGACAGGCCACGGTGGTGGGTGTACTTCTTGCTGTGTCCAGCTCTCCCGTGGGATCTCCACTGTCCCAGAACACGCTGTTTTAATGACTCTATTCCTGTTCTTGGGGTGGGGAGGAAAAGGTGGGGGCTCAGCAAATAATTTAACCATATCCTGCACCAAATAACCTCATATGTCAATAACACTAGCTCACCTGCATTTCATTCTCCGTTGTATCCCTGCCCAGGGAGTTTCCTCCTGGTTTCAGCCTGCCTTGCATGATCCCTGGCTGTCAAGAGGTTGGTGGCATTCCGAGCCATATCTCTTGATCTCCAAACAGGCTTCAGAACCTCTCCCTCTCCACACAATGCATCTTTAAGATCAGTTTCCACTGCTGATGGGTTTGTTGACTGGGCTGCTTCTGGAAGGATGCTACTTTCAGTGAGCTCAGGGTACTATCACCATGGGGATGAGCTGGAGCTCCAGGCTGTGCTCCAGTTCTGTTTCTCCTTTGCAGCATCTATAGCAGCTGTTTTCTTGGGATATTGCACAAAGCCAGGCTTCTCTCTGTAGTACTTGACATTTTTGGTCCTGCATCATCTCAGGGGAGCTTGGGGCACTCTCGTAGGTCTGAAGAGGAAGGGAAAGGACTGCAGGCATCCTGAGAGCCAAGAGGTTTGACCCTGACACCTGTGAAGAGGTCTCTCAGTCCCTGGCCAACGCTGGTCCCACACCCAGTCACACAGGGCTGCCCACAGCACCAGAGCATCTATTCTGCTGCTTCTGGTGACTGCCAGCCTCAGTGCCCCCAGCCTGGGGGTAATCCCTGGAGAGACCCCCTTGGTGCTTTGGGACATGAGTGTGTGGAATCCAGAGATGCACAGGACAGGACAGCACTGGTCATGGAGAAGGGGGAGGCTGAAACAGAGGGTGAGTACTGGCCAGGGCGAGTGCCACAGGCCTGGGCATGAAACACCTCACTCCCAAATGTGCTGTGGCCTCAGCTGCTCTCAGGCCACTCCTGCTTCTAAACAGGGCCATGCACTCCTGCCCCACGGCAGGCTGTGGCTGTCTGGCCTGACAGTTCTCTCCCAAGTCACAACGTGGCTGGGATGGCCACTGGGACCTCCTGACCCCACTGGGGAGGCAGTGAGTGCTGAGACAAGTGCGAGCTGAAAACAGACAAAAACACAAGCCCCAGTATTTGTCCAGAAATCTGCTCAGAATTGCTTTGGCCCTGATGGGCCTGGAGGATTATTTTCCTCAAATACTTTTAAACTGGAGCCTGGAAAGTACCAGATGACTGGGATTTGGTGGCTTGAGCACCCAACTGATGGAGCCTGCTTCTGCCACTCCATCTGTCAGTGCATCTGCACTGGGAGGGCCAAGATGACAAGCACTTAGGAAGGAAGGCACTTGTGGAGTGGGCTATGAGGGTCACCCCTGGGCCATGTGTTCAGCTTCTTGGGGCTGAGCACCTCTCTATCCTTGGGGAAGGCACTGAGCCCTCTCCCTCTGCCAGGCCAGCACCAGTGCAGATCCCCATGCTGCAGGGCCTGGGCTGCTCTGTATCTGGAAGACTGTCAGGGAATAGAGGCAGAAGCTGCAGTGAGGAAGGCAGGGACATGCTCCCATTCTCTGCGCCAGTATGGGGAATGCAGAGCCCTCAGATGAGTTCCTTGTGGTTCAGGTTTGGTTCAGATTTGGTTTCTGAGGACGACCGCCTCTGGAGTCACATTTGTGCCTGTGCCGTGAACATGACCCCACTCGTGGGGCCAAGGGGAGGCAGAGGGGACAACAGTCTGTGTGACTGTCCCCTGGCATCCCTACCCAGATGCCCTGAACTCTCTTGTCCCCATGGATGGCTGCAGCATAAGATCAGTCAGCCCCATCCTCCCTCTCTGGGCTGGCTCAACAGCTGAACATTCCCCAGAATATCCCCCCAGGGGCCATCAGTAATGAAAAGAGAGAGAAAGATGGTACCTGCACCACACTGCCAGCAGTGCCCCAGGCAGTGCAGCTGCCTGTCTCTTCAAATGCCCAGCCCACAGCTCATCAGGCTGCATGGAGGTGAGCAGGGACACAGCAGAACCAACACTGGCAGTTTCTTCGTGGCTGAGTGTGTCACTGTTTCCATCTTCCCCTTGCTGGCAGGGCCCAGGGGCTGGACAGCCACGGTGTGCTCCCATCCCACCCTGTGAGCACACAACCTATTGTGTGCATGTGTAAATGCGTATTTGTGCTGCTTGTTCCAAACCCCCTCTTGTTCTGTTCCCAAAGAACGTGGGCTGACAATGTCAGGAAAGCCTCTGTCCCCCTGGCTTTGTTTGACCATGCTTGTTTGGAGGAAAGATCCACGGAGAGGAGCTCACTGCTGCTGCATGCCCCAACACAGGCTTGCTGCTGACAGGGAGAGGCCCCAGTTCTGAGCAGGGAGGACACCCTGCAGGCTCTGCTCCCTCTGAGGGCCAACCCAGCATCATTTCTGACTCTGGGCAAAAGGGAGCCAGGAGCAGTGCCCATGGCTGGCTCGCTTGGAGACGGCTCTGTCTGAAGTGGGTCAGGTGCCCTCCCTGCACAAACACAGGCCTAAGTCCAGCACCACCAAAGTACACTGACAATTGGAGGCAGCCCTTGCCCCAGAACAGGTTCTGGGCATTTTGCCTTTTGCTACCACAGAGATGGGATTTTATGCCCTGCCAGCAGCAAAGCTCAGCTCAGGATGCAGGTGGCTTGTCCTTGGGAAGCTGCTGCTTCACTGCCATGTCCACCACTTGTCAGCACCCTCCTCCCACCTCATCCCACTAGGATGGTTTCCCCACTCTGCCCACCCACCCTACTTGCTCTGACCATTCTGAAGATCATCACAGAATCATAGAAACATTCAGGTTGGAAGAGACCTTACAGATTGTTTCATTCCACCTCCCCACAACAGGCAAAGATGCCATACACCAGATCAGGTCCTACTCTTCTCGCTCTGAAATAGTGTTGTCCATAGCAGTAAGAAGAAAGAAGGTTGTTTTGGGGAAGAAAATATAATTACAGTTCCCAAGTTCTGCCTTCCAAGGGAACATTACTGGGGATAAGGTTTGGACACTGTGAAGTGTCCATCAAAACTAGCTCTCACCAGCAAATTCAGTCCTGCCCTCTCCACATGCTGTTTAGTGTTGGGTTTACACACACCCTGGTGACTGAGCTCTACAGGCAGAAGGAATTACATAAAGCAGTTTAAAGAGTCTTTTGTACAAGCCAAAACTTCTTCTTCAACTGGGCAGGTGCCCCATGAACTGATTTTTGACCCATCGTGGCAGCACAGCCACCCATGGCTTGACAGCTACCTAGGCACAGGGTGGGTGCACCGTGCTGGCTTCAAAAACCATCAGAAGAAAACAGTTGCAACAACCCCTGTTACAAATCCTTGATCTTCCACAATCAGAGAATAGGGTTAAATGTGCCTAATAAGCTCGTTCAAAATTGCCATTATTGCTCTAATAATAGCTGGTAAGCCAGTCTTTTGTGGGACAACAAACATTTCTGTTATTCCCCAAGCACAGCTTGGGGATAAATAAAGCCAGCTCTTGTTTTAAAGCAGGAGGTCATGCTTCATCTTAGGATAAAGGCACTGCTACCCTTCCCCTGGTTTACAGGCTTAAAGGAACAAAACTGAGTGATACAAAATGTCAAAGGAAATTAAAATTTTAGAGCAGGAGAAGCTAAAGACAAGTCAGACAGACTGGCACTGAGCTCCCTCCACATGTGTGTTTAGCAGATAATTTGTTATCATCCCAGTTCAAAGTTAACCTGCTGGAAAGCTGCTGTGGGAGAGTTGGCTGATCTGCAGTGTTTCAGATTTCCATGTTTCAGTTGATTGCAAACAAAAAAAAAAACTTTAAAAACCTTGTTTTTGATTAAGCCTGTTGCTGCCGGGTACAAATACTTACTTTGTGGGTGGAAGTTCATTAGGGCACAAGCACCAAACATGATTAATCACACAGTGCCCAGTGTCATGGCTTGGGTGGTGGCAGCTCTCGATGCTGCCCTGTGATTTTCACTTCCCGGTCCCGAACTGGAGGGAGAGGGAGAGGGAGGAAGAGGAGGATGACAGAGTTTCCTTTCACCCTCTGTCTTTGGGGATTCAGGCTCCAGCCCGGGTGGGCCAAGGTCTCAGACCCCTGCCCGATGAGTCCCCGTTTGGCTCCAAGTGCCCGAGTGCAGAGACACGGGGACTCCTCCGGCTCCGTCTGGTAGTGCCTGTGGCAGGAAGCTGCGGTCAAGGCTGTTTGCCTGCCCCGGCTCATCGGCTATTCTTACACACCTCGCGGGGGTGTGCTGTGTTTTCACTGTCTCAGGGACGGGATTTGCCTCTGTTATGCTTTGGAAAAGCAGCCAACAGTGGTGCAGGGAGCGGGAGGGGAGGCACGCGGTCCGAGCTCGCAGCAAATATTTGCTGTAGGGCTAGCGGCAGCGGCAGACCCGGCTGCCAGGTCTCCTGCAGCATCCCAGCCCCCTTTGCCTTGTGAGATGCCCTGACCATGCTCCCCTAGGATGCTTGGGGCTCAGGTCTCCCAGCATGGAGAATTGCCCTCTAAGCGTCTGAGCTCTGTCAGAACCAGCCCAGCACCTCTGCTGCATTCCAAGCTGCGTGGCCGCCTCTTGCCTCTGCCCCAGGAGCCCATGCTGGGGGCAAGAACCTCAGCCCCAGTGCCACCAGGGCAGGATTGACCATCTGCCATCTGCCAGTGCTCCTCCTGCACCCGGGAGCCCATGCTGGGGGCAAGAACCTCAGCCCCAGTGCCACCAGGGCAGGATTGACCATCTGCCATCTGCCAGTGTTCCTCCTGCACCCGGGAGCTTAGCTCTCTGCCACAACGCCACAGCACCCTGTCCCAGCCTCTTGTGTGTCCTGGAGAATGCCAGGTCCCAGCTGTCACCAGCCTCCCCTGACTGAAGGAGCCCTCCTGTGCTGTCTGGTCTCAGATCAAGCCTCAGCAGACATCCACCCCGGGCAGGTCCTTGTGTGTCACCAGCCACGGGCCCAGTAGGGCCGCACGTGCGTGTGGCTGTGTAATGCCATAACGAGATTACACTGTGACATGATGCTTGTGAAATAATCCACAGTATCATTCAGTAAATCCCGGGATCCAATTACCTTTCCACATGACACCCCTTCCTGGGCATGGGGAGGCCAAGGGGCTGCAGCCCAGTGCCCTGCCCTTCCAACAGCCTCCTGCTCCGCTCCTTCACTCCCCTGCACCTCTCTGCCTCCTTGTCATTTAAGATTATCAAAGTTTGTGTTTCTCTGCGGGAGCCCCGACCCTCTGCCAGGCTCTGCTGCGTTTTCACAGCCGCCTGTTCCCTCCCCAGCGCTGCACTGACCCTGCTGCCCCGCCAGCCCCGGCTCCCTCACCTCCCCAGCAGCACCCGTCCCGGCTGAGCTACTGCTCAGCTGGCTCAGGCGGTGACACCAGCCTGCCCAGGGTGGGCTGAAGGGCCAGTCTGGCTGGCCGCGGGTGCACAGCGTGCGGGAGCGCCGAGCACGCCGCCGTGCTGAACCCGGAGAGCTCCGGCGCGCACCCTGCCTCCTACAGCAGCAATGTTGTTTGCAAACATTTTTTTTTCCCCAGGTCATTTTCCTTGTCCTGGCAGAGCTGCTCCCGGGAGCCAGAAGATCCCTTTCTGTGAGAATAAAGCCCGGGGCACAGGTACAGCCCCACTTGGCGGCCCGGCAGCGCTGCCAAGGCACGCACGATGCCCCGCGGCCGGCTCGGCGCGCTCCGCTGCAGGCGCCGCGGTCGCTGCTGGCCCTGGCAGGTGTTCAGACACCGGCGCTGTTGCCAAGTCAGGCAGGGAGTGTGGCCAGCTGCAAATTTCGGCTTCGTCTTTGGAGCCTTTGAATCACTGGCCAGCCGCCAGGGGTTTTATTTGTTAGTCTAAGTATTTTTTTCCCAAGTGAATTTCAAGCTGGCAGGAGGAGCCAGGCAGAGGAACTTGGCAGAGGGGCCTTCGGTATCCTCAGTGTGGGGGGAGTGGGAAGGAGGGCAGGATGCTGGGGAGTGGTCCGCCCTGCCCAAGAGACCCCAGGCAGCAGGACAGGGCTGCATCAGTGCTGGCAGAGCCCTCACACCAGGGAAATCTTTAGTTTCACTTCCCTCGTGGGGGAATTCAGACGAAACTCTCTCTTATGGGGCGGAATCCATGGACCAGCCTGTTTGGAGCAGAGTCTGCACTTGTGTACATCCCTGATGCTGCACGGGTCTTGGTGAGGTTTCAGAAGCTGTGAACCCAGGCATGGGGTGAGCAGGGGATTAATATCACCCATTTCTGTCTGAAGAAAATCAGAATCCCACCTGAGCCAGAGCTGAGGCCACGCTGAGGCCGTGTCCTATCTGGATCCCAGAGCCCAGGAGCTCTGTCTCTGCCCCTGCTCTCTGCTGCTGTGCTGCCCACCCACGCTCTGGCATGGAGGGTTGCACTAAGCTGCAGCTTTGTGCTGGGCCAGCTTGCACTTGCTGAGCCCAGGGTGCAGGTAGCTCCCTGGGAAAGGCACCTGGCTCCCACACCCACTCATGTGGAGGTTTTGCAGAGCTCGCAGGGGGTTCATACTTACTGGGGTGGCCCTGGGTGCCAGGGAGAGCCACCACAGCACCTGTGGGCTGCCCCCGTGGCAGCAGCCCAGCTTCCAAGACTGTGTGAGAAGAATCAGGAAACAAAACAAAACAGGGGCAATTTGCAGGGGAAGAAATTGGTTTTCTACCTTGGAAACACAAGCCTCAGATCCACTGGCTTCCAGAGATGGGAAACAAAGACTTTGGGAGGGAAGGTCTGGCGGGTCCTTGTGAGAGCAGAGAGCTGTGGGACAGAAAGCTGTGGGGCAGGGAGCTGTGGGGCAGGGAGCTGTGGGGCAGAGAGCTGTGGGGCAGAGAGCTGTGGGGCAGGGAGCTGTGGGGCAGAAAGATGTGGGGCAGGGAGCTGTGGGGCAGGGAGCCATGGGGCAGGGAGCCGTGGGACAGGGAGCTGTGGGGCAGGGAATGAGACTACAGCCCGAGGGAAGTGCCAGCAGGAGGGAGCCTGCCTGGCTCTGGCAGGGGTGGCACACAGGCAATTGGAGCGTGTCCTGTCATTCCCCCCACGCTTCCTCTCTCCCCATCACCTTTCCAGCCATTGTTCAGCAGCCCCGGGGCTGAGGCACAGCATGGAGAGAGGCTGCCTTTTCTCCCTCCTGCCCCTCCACCTCAGCTCCCACCCCACCCCCTTGCAGGTGATGTCTGAGCCCTACCAGCAGGCCACATGCCACCAGCCCCTCAGGAATTGGGTCTGGGGCACCCTGTGCTCCTGCCTGCCCCAACACCTCCCCACTGTGGGGAGCAGCACTGGCTCCACACAGCCAGAGACACCCACAGCACTTAGAGGGGCTCCGTGGGCCTCTCTCTTTAGATGCATAAATCTTCCATGATCCCATTTCCAGGCAAAGCAATTTCTGTCCTGTTGCCTCATTCTCCTGACGTTACTGTGGTGGATTTTTTTAAGAGATCTTTCTGCCAAATTGTCTAATGTCTTTTCTGTGGCTCAGCAGTGGCCACTCTCTGGCCACTGCAGCCACATCAACCTGTCTGTCCCAAAGGCAATCCCAGCCCACCTGATGGCAGATTGAAAGGCTGTTCCTGCCCATAGAGTGGGAAAAATGTCAGTGCCCACCCAGTACATGGCACAGTGGCCTGCACTCTGTGCTGGGGGGACACTCCAGAGCCCTGGAGACCCCTCTGTGTGCAGGGACCCTGCTGACATTTCCCAGCACAGAGCTGGAAGCCCATGAAGCCTCACAGACAGCACAGGGGGCACGTGGGAGCCCCCAGTGCCACAGCTGCAGGTCCCACACGAGTCTGAAAGATTAATGACCTTTTTCCACTGTTTGCTTTAGGCAGAGGCTCGTGCTCCAGGGCTTTGCTCAGATAACAGTCTGGTATGAGAATAAGCTCCCCTGGTGAGGTGCAATTTGGAGAACTTGAATGGGGGCTACAAAACTAGTTGCAAATAAAGAGATTAAGATCAGTATTTGTCCCTTTCTTTTCCTTTTTCCTTCCTAGTGGAGCAAAAATATTTCTATTTATTACTATAAACCCTTGGGGGCTGTGTGGTAAACTCCCAGTGGGAATTACAGTCTCAAGAGATCAGAGATCCCGAAAACATTCCCTTGCCAAATTTACAGTTATCATTAGTTCTAATTAGCCTTGTTTATCTCTCCCTGCAGTGGTATTTGGGGAACTAGCTCAGGTCAAACACAGGGCAGTTCTCTTATTGTTATCAGATATCCAAAATCTCCCTTCAGGCCACACCAAAGTGTCACAGTGTAGACACCTTCCTCAGGCCTCTCCTGGAGCCCGGCTCTGGGCTCCTCTGTCTTTGCAAGGAGGAGTAAATGGCTGCTGGGAACAGGCCAGGAGAGGAGGAGACCCTGTTATCCCACCCCCAAGCACAGCTCCCGCAGCCCCCAGCCACCCCAGCCACTCAGCTGCAACGCCTGTGCACTCACACCCTCCCTGCTCCATATTCTTCCTAAGAAAATAAAGCATCACTGTCCTATTAATTATGTGAGTTCTGGAGCAATATTTTTCCCAGAGTCACCTACTGGTTCACATATTCGTTTTCCAGGCAGCTTAGCCAGTAGCCTGGCAACACGGTGACCTTATGCTCTGCTCAGCTTTGAGCATTTTATTAGCCACACTGGACTCTCTCCACCGCTCCATATTGCTGAGCCCCTCATTAGTACAATTAATAAGCTGCTTCTGTCAATTCAATCAAACGCCAGGCTCGACAGCAGGAGAAAGCTTTGGCAGATCAAGTAGGGGAGATTCTGGGCAGCACTGGGAAATTGTAGGAAACCTTTCATCTCCCCCAAGGAGCCGAACAAGAATGGAATTGTGGGATTGGGATTCTCTCAGGTCATGTTTATTTATCGCTGGCTCGTTAGTATAATAAATCAGGTCCCCTGTCACTTTGAATGAAGTCATAGGTTTGCTGGAAGGAACTTGGCAGAACACCTTGATATTATTAGTGCTGGTGTGGACAAAGCCCCCTGAAAGGCGATGCCCTGGCTGGGGTGTGCGGGCACCTCACACGCACCCACGGGGACTGGCACGGTCATGCCAGGGGACTGGGATTGTCCTGGGACACAGCATGTCCCAGGTACTCAACAGCCACGGGAAGGGATGATTGCCCCTGCTCCTGTTCCTGTCTCAGGAGATGTGTGTGGTGGGAGACATCCCCATCCCAGCCCCACATGTGTTGCCAGTGCACAGCACCGAGCAGACGGTGCGGGTGACATCCTGCACGGGCAGTCACGTGGATCAGGCACATGTGACAGCATTTTCCCTTTCACACCTCTCTGTGTCCTGCCAGACTTTGTCCTGGCTCTGACGTCGGCGTGGCGTGCTCTTTGGATCCCATGCCTGCTCCAGGAGCTCCTGCCACAGCAGTGCTGGGAGGTGCTGTGGCTGCAGGGCAGACGGGGGGCAGCTGAAGAACTCATGCTCACACTGGTGCTCACTTGCTGTGAGGTTGCAGCTCCTGAGCCTGGTTCCTGCGTCCTCTGGGTGGGACTGACCAGCAGCAAGGCACCAGGAGTTGGCTTTTGCATTTTTGCATTTCACCTGCCCCTGAACTGGGCACACCCAGTGGTCTACCAGAGATGCTGGAGAGGTCACAGTCTCCTTGCCTCAATCCAGCACTTTTCCACACTAGAGAACAGATGTTGGTTCCTGCATTGGAAATAATGCTGAGAGACAACAAGGAAGAGTTGTGATCGGTGTCATAGTCCGAGTGGCCCAATAGAGCAGCACCACAAGTGTACGTCCCAAAAACCTTCCTCAAATAAATTCCCCAGGAAATCCTTTGATCTGGTCTGACAGCGAGAACATACATTTGAATATAGCTTAAAGGTTGCAAAATAACTGTTCTGTTTTATTGTTTAATACAACACAGTGTTTAGTCTCCCTGATGTGATAAATATTAAACTGTTCCTAATTTTCTTTTCATAGACATTCTCTATAAAAACCTTCAGCCTTCACTTTCAACTGCAAGTCAGTCCCATCATCTATGAACTGGACCTGCACCACCCTTGAAGTGCAGGGATTCCCAAGTCAGCTGTGTGCTGTTGGAGCATTCCTCATCTCCATCCCACCCTGTCCCTAGTCCATGAGGGCCTGGGAAGTTCCTGGGGCCATGCTCCCGCTCATTAGCTCTCTTGACTCCAGCTGACCTATAAATGTTGATGGAAACAAAACAAACTGCTGGGAGGGAGAGGTAGGTGTTGGCCACATGTCAGTGGAACCAAGCCAGGCTCCAGCTGAGGATGCTATTGTGTCTCAGTGATTTCCCTGGAAAAACAGGCCTGGAGATCTCCTTACTGTTCCTGGGAAGCACTTGATGACTGGGAGGGTGTGGATTTGGGGCACTCGGAAGGCTGGGGGGGGTGTTGGGGGCTTTTGACAACGTTGTGAATGTGAAGTCGTGTGAGCAGACACGACTGCAGACCTGCAGGACTGGACAAGGCCCCAGTGCTTGTCTCCAGCACACACGGCTGGAAGGGCCAAGGCTTGGCTCTGGCTCCCAGACAGACAGTGGGTGTCTGCAAAGACATGCAGGCACGTCCAGGACACAGGCACAGCAGCTCCTCGGCTGCTGCCCATCAGCAGCTGCAGAGTGGTGTTCCACTGGCCACCCATGGACTGGGAGCCAGGAAGGAGATTGCAGCAGTAGGGATGTCTCCCATGTGTGTTCCAACACCTGTGAGCCCTGGCCAGGCCCATGGCTGCTGATTTTTGGACTTTGTCACCCCTTTCAAGGGCAAAGTTCAAAGTTCAGTCCTGGTTTGTTAGCAGGGTGGATGTGGGAAGGTTAGTGCCCTGCTCCTGGAGCAGGTGCACAGCAGACTGCTGCACCCCGGGGGTGTCTGGAGGAGGCAGCAGTGCCACCAGTCCCCTGGCACTCATCCTTTCCTCCCAGGAAGTGCAGTGGCCTGGATACTGGGGCTATGGGCAGACACAGCCAGGATGGCTCATTTGCATCCCACCCTTCAGGGCTCTGGAATGGTGCAGACAACCCTGGGAAGGGACTGGAGAAGACAGGAACATTCCAAGAACCCCAGGCAGAGCCCAGCCATCTCTGTGCCATGAGGAGGGTCTGTGGCTGATGGAGTGCTCCCCACAGTGCCAGCCCTCTCCAAAGCTTCACAGGCAAATCACTTCCATCTTTTTAAATGGTTGGCTTGAACCACCACTTGAGCATCCCATGCATCCCCAGACACTGCCCACACTCAGCATGGTACATGGAAAGCTGTCTGGGGACACAATGCTGTCCCTCTCCTGCACCACAGGGGAACCTCCTGCATCCGCCACCCCCGGGCAGTCCGTAAATGCCCCCTCCCTCCTTATCTTTCCCTGAGCAGCAGGGGTCTTGGCATCTCCTTAGCCCCTGTTTCCTCTTCCAGCTCCTGTTGACACAGTGCCTGTGGCAGAACAATGGGGCCAAGGGCAGCAGAGAGACAACCTGTCCATTCCTCTGGCTGTCTGCTCACAGCCTGGGCACATCCGGGCCACAGGGACCTGTGGCTCAGCTGATGAGGTGGCAGCACCAGGGAGAAGCCAGAGCAGGGTGACCCCACAGGGGAGCCGCAGCCTGAGCAGTCTGGCACTGCCCCATCCCAGCACTGCAGCACTGGGCATCCCACAGCATAAGGCCACCCTGCACTGCTTGGATGCTGGTGATGTCCCAGTGAGGAAAGGGATGCAGAGGTGCCACAGTGCTGGTGAGGGCTGAGAGGGCAACAGAAGCAGATAGAAAAGGGTCGGGTCAGGGATTCGGGGGAGAGAAGAGTTTTTGTTGTGAGTTATCGGCTGGGCTGGCACACTCTGCCCTCCAGCAGTGTCATTGGCACAAAGAACAACAATAAATAAAGACCTTGTTTCAGCACGTGCTCATCAAGGCCAGCAGGTTTAAAAACTTCCCTGAATTTCCAGCCTGCGAGGAGCAGGGAGGTAAGCTCACCCTTATCTGGAGGGAGTGCTGGTCAGGAAGAAAACTGTGTGCTCCTGAGGAGTGGCTGGACACGCAGCCGGAGGTGCGGCTGATACTGTTCAGCTAAGGTGAGAGTTTGGCTCCGACCCCAGACATCGACAGTCCCGAGGGCGGCGTGCAGGGAGCAGACCCGAGGGGCTGGGAGCCCAGCACCTCCTGGCACTCCCCCGCACCTCTCAGCACCTGTGCCGCCTGCAGCGGTTTGCTCAGCACCCCAAGGCCCCCCAGGCTCCTCTGCTGGGGCTCGTGTGCCATCCAGTGGCGAAGACTCGGCTCCAGCACAGCCTGAGCCTTCCCACCGGGAAGGAGGGAATGGTGCTGCGCTGAGCCTGGACGCATCTCGCGGCGGAGGAGCCGCTGTGGAAGCTGCAGAGAGCAATGGGGTGCGCTGAGCCTCCATTGCCGCCCAGCCGGAGAGGCATGCCCAGCCAACGAGGCTCCTGGCAGAGGATCCCAGGTGTCCCCTCTGAATGCTCAGGGAAGCAGTCCGGGTGCTGGGAGAGGAGAGTGGCCCGAGGAGGATGAGCAGGGCTGGGCTGCAGCAAAGCCTCCTGCACCAACCTTAGGGAACCAGGATCGACCTGTGCTGGGGAGCAGGGAGACTGCTCACCTCAGTGAGATGTTCAAACCCTTCTGTGCAAGTCCCTGACCCCTCCATCCATCTTGTCCCAGCCAGGGACAGGACAGGGATCAAGTTGCTCCTCCATTTTAAACCACACTGACACTGATGGCGGGGCTGGAATTACCTCCGGCAGGGTCGTTTCAGCTGTACCTCCAGGCGTGCCACTGCTACCTGCTCTGCAAGGGCTTGTGCCCACTTCAGCACGGTCAGCAGGGCTGGGCTTTGAAACACCTGTGGGCAAACCCGGGCACACAGGAGGTGTTCTTTGGATAGCACTAGCCCCGCATGGGCAAATGGATTCCAGAGGCATCGTCCCAGAGGTCCCTCAGAGGGATGTCACATCTAAATGGACACTGGACAGCGGCACAGATCTTGGAGCAGTGCAGGACTGGCAGAGGGAGCAGGAGAGAGAGAGTTTTAAGGAAATTGGCTGAGAAGGCAGGGCCCCCCAGCAGTGGCAGTTGTAGCTTGGTGAATCACAGCAGGCTCCTTTCTGCTCCAAGACATTAGGAGCAGCTCAGCAATTAAGACTGGCTTCTATTAATATGCAAATTTCTGCTGCCATGGCAATAATCTTATAAATGCAAATTGCACTGGGAGCTATTGTTGGAGAGACCCGTGGTGGCCCTGGACTTTGTTTGAGCAGATTCTCCTAATTGATGTCCCCTGAGCCTGTGGCCCTGGACAGCTGGGGACAGCACTGTCAGTGGCCACCCCGATGCAGGCAGCAGATTCCCACCTGGCATTTCCCTGCCCTTGCTTGGGCCTTTTTGCTCAGATCATAAAGAATATCCTGAGTTGGAAGGAATCCTCAAGGATCATCGACCCTAACTCCTGGCCCTGAACAGGACACCCCAACAATCCCACGCTGTGCCTGAGAGCTTTGTCCAAACACTCCTGGAGCTCGGGCAGCCTTGGGGCCATGACCATTCCTTGGAGAGCCTGTTCAGTGCCCGACACCCTCTGGAAGAACCTTTTCCTAATATCCATTCTAACTGTCCCCTGACAAAGCTCCAGACATTCCCTTGGGTCCTGTCACTGGTCACACAGAGCAGAGATTGGAGCTGCACCTCTGCTGGCCTCGGGAGCAAGCTGCAGCAGATGCTAACGAGGTCTGACCTCAGGCTCTTCTCTGGGCTGAACAAACCAAGTGATCTCAGCCATTCCTCATGGCCCCTCCTAACCTTGCACCATCTTCATCGCGCTCCTTTGGACGCTCTCTAACAGCTTTATACCCTTGCCTACGTGCCAGCAGCAACAGGCAGCGCAGCCCCACCTCACCGCCCGCGGGCTGAGTCTGCTGTGGGGACTGGGCGGGGCTTGTGCTGGCCCCACCCTCTCATGGCCCCGCCCCTTGCACCTTCAAACTGCGGGGGTGGGTGGGAGGGGCTTGTGGCGGCACCGCCCCCTCCTGCCCGGCCCCGCGCTGCTCGCTGCCCGCCGGTGCGGAGCGGAGTGGCGGCGGTGTCCCTGCCCCGAGCGGGCTCCGCGCTGCCCGCAGGCCGCCGGTACTGTTCCCGCCCCTGCCCGCCCTGCCCCGAGCGAGCTCCGCGCTGCCCTCAGGCCGCCGGTGCGGTGCGGGGTGGCGGTGCTGTTCCCGCCCCTGCCCCGAGCGGGCTCCGCGCTGCCCTCAGGCCGCCGGTGCGGTGCGGGGTGGCGGTGCTGTTCCCG
>VZUI01047477.1:0-10061 GCA_013401135.1 Cettia cetti
CCAGCAGAGCTGCTCCATCCCTCTGCTCATCCTGGAGCCTCCTCTGGGCTCCTCCAGCAGCTCCAGCTCCTGCCTGTGCTGAGCCCAGGGCTGGGGCAGCTCTGCAGGTGGGGTCTCAGGGACCACCAGGACCTTGCCAACTGCTCTCCCCCACGTTTCCCATCCGCAGATTCCCAAACCCGTGCTGGAAACCCGGGATGAAGGGAGGTGGCTGTGCCTGGCTGGGTTTGCCAGGCTCACACCCCTGGGCAGGCACTCCTGGGTTCCAGGAGAGCATTCCAAGGTGGAAGCTCAGGAGGATCCAGTTCAGACTCTCCAGGACAGAGCAGCAGGTCTGGGCCAGCTGGGAGCTCCCAGGGCTCCAGCACTGATTGCTGCAGCAGTGAGGATGAGAGCAAGGATTCATTTTCCCTTTAATTCAATCTCGGCCTATTTATGCACCACTGACTGCAAAGGACAGTGAATTAAAGCGCTCATGAAAGGAAATCATCGCCCTCAGCACTGGCTCTCAAACACTCTTTAAAGTCTGTTTGATGAAGCGCTGCTCTGCTGTGTCACCCAGCGCCATCGCCTCGATTATCACTTCTTTGTTTCCAGTCCCCACCCCCAAAGCCATTAAATACTTGCTTTCTAATGAAAATGGATTGGTTTTGGCCAATAAATTACTTAAAAGCCATCTGCCAATGAAAAAATAAATTCAAAGAGCCAAATTCCCCCAACTCTCCTCGCATATTTTTCCCCTCTGCTTTGAATTTAGAGGGAAAATATGTTTGGATAATCCATCAACAGCAGCTTTCTCCTGGGAAGTGTGAACAGACCACAGAAAAGGCTCGGCTTGGCTTTGACTTCCAAAATCACTTCATGGACCACTCGGAAACAATTCAGGCAGCAGGGTATGAGCTCCAAATATTGGTGCTGCCCCAGATTGTTTTGTTTTCATTAATAAGATTATTGCAGTGAAAACAGGCTCTCTGAAGCTTAATTTTCCTAGCAATTGTTAAATAATTCAATACCCATCTTTTCTGTCTCTTTAATGCCTCTGAAAAATCAAAACCCTTCACAAATTAAAGGCCAAATCCTGTTTACTCTTTCCATTTCTAAAGCAACTTTGACATCAATAAAGGCTGTTTTTGTGACTTGTGCTCAGATTAAAGTTCTGTCAATGTGAGTATTTTTTGTTTTTTTCAACCAAGAGCATAATTTTTTTTCTTTTTAATCAAAATAATTCTCTTATGCAAAACTCTAAAAATTCAAAAGCAAACGCTTCTAGTATGGCCAGCATGGTTTTCTTCAAAAAAATGCATTACATGAACATTTTCTACCAATAAACTACAGCTCCCTTGCCTGGAATTCTGTTCTCCTGAAGGGACAAGCCAGAGGCTCAATGTCCCTGCCCAGTTTTCAAGGCCCTTCAGGGAGAAGCTGGGCTTGACTGGTGCTTGAAGAAGTACTTTAAGTTTTCATTTTAGGCAATAACACTTTTGATTTGGCCAAGAATGATGGTTGTGTAGAATCACAGAATATGCTGAGCTGGAAGGGACCCACAGGATCATTGATCCAGCTCCTGGCCCTGCACAGACACCCCAACAACCCCACCACTCCAGGCCCTTCACCATCTTCCTGTCCCTCTTTGGGATGGTCTCCAGTAGCTTTGGGTCTGTCTTGCACTCCCCAAACTGCCCCCAGTGCAGAGCAGAGCGTGACAATCACAGCCAAAACATCTTTAAAAAAGTGTCCCATGATTCCCAGAACAATGATGGCACTTGCACCATCAATCATCAAAAAGCAGAGGAAGACTGCCTGCATTTATTTTCATCCAGGAATCACTGAAACAGCCAAGGAGCCCCCAGATTACTCTCCTGACTTCAGACAGCCCCTTCTCAGGCAAAGCAGGGAAATGTTTTGGTGACAACAAGTCCCACCCAAGGCTGGGCAGGGCTCCAGGGGGTTCCATCTGCCCCAAGCTGCCCCAGGGCTCAGCACCCAAAGATGGATCTCCCCCGCTCCAGGAAAGGCACAGCCTTCTCTGGGGCAGAAATTTAATACTGAACCTGAATCCCACTGCATGTCCCCAGTGTCCCACCCAAGGGGGCTCAAACATTGCTTTTTCCAGGTCACTTGGCCAGAGCAGCCAGCACCAGCCCATCCATGCCCCTCTGCTGTGTCCCTGTGACAGCACCATGGTGGCTCTGATGGTAGCTCTGCCCTGACACAAACACAGATCCTCCACTCCAAAAGCTTTTCCCCAACTCACAGAAGATTCCCACGGCTTTGGGCCCTCTCCCAGATCCTGGGGCTTGCTGGGGACCCTGCCAGCTTCCAGCAAGGTTTGGATCTTCTGCTCTGGATGCAGCCAATCCCAAGGAGATTCTTCCAAGAATACAGAGACCAGAAATGAGATCCAGCACTGACATCCACGGAGAGCTTGCTCATCCATGGGCTGCTGCCAGCCAGCTCCAGGTGCACAACCTCAGGTGCACCCTCAGCAGAGGCTCCCCAGGCAGTGACATCAATCTGCTCATCTTGTAAAACCTGACACCATCACAAATTATTACAGAGCCTCTTTTACACTTGGCACTAAATTAGGTGACATTAAAAACCAGCAGATGAAGAATTCCTCATAAAGAGGCCCAACAGCAGCAACCTGAGCTCCAACATGACCATGGCAGCTTTCTCACACCACAGGGAATCTCTGGGAAGTTTAAGAGCTTCAAATTAGCACACCAGGGAGTGAAAGTCACTTTGTGCAGCCAGTTGAGGATCACTCCTCCCAGTACCATTAACATAAAAGTCGAAAAAGTCAATTAAAATTTTTACTATCTGGCCTCAAATCATCCCCAAAAAACCCTCAGCACTAAAGGGAAAACCCAAACTGAGAACATTGAGAAGGTTCTTGCTGGAGTACTTTAGAAGCTGATAAAGCACTTGATGGTTCTAATTTCATCTGGAGATGGATGACAAAGTTATTGAGGTTGTGATTCCAACCTAAATCTTCCCTCTCTTACACCCCAAGCCCAAACAAGTCTGACACTAATTAAACAAAAACAACAACAACAACAAAAAAATCTTAATTTCTTCTCTACAAGGCCAGGTTGGACAGGGCTTGGAGCAGCCTGGGACAGAGGAAGGTGGCAGGGCAGGTGAATGAGATGAGCTTTAAGGTCCCTTCCAACCCCAAATATTCTGTGATTCTGCAATTCTTCTGTTGTTTTCAAGTTTTCAGAAACCTTCATTATCCATGCCAGCCAGGAGAGATCAAACCTTGGGTTTCAGCTTCACACCCCTGGAAGAACAAGTCTCCACGAGCTGGGAAGGAAGGATCTGATTTGTTGAGGTGTTTGCACAACAAGATGTTTGCAGCAGCTCTTCCCAGGAGCACCAACCAAACCTTGCCTGAGGAAGGGCCACAGAATCCCAGAAGGATTTGGGTGGGAAGGGACTTGAACACCTTGCATATCCCAGGGTGCTCCAGGCCCTGTCCAGCCTGGCCTTGGACAAATCCATGTTGTTCCCATGCTGGACCAAGGTCTGGCCCAAAGTCCTTTGGGGCTCCAGGGATTTTGCTGGGAATGACGCTGAGCCCTGACATGGAGCTGCAGCCAGTGCAGGGATGGAGAGAACCAGAGCTCAAGGGACATAAAGCATTTGAGTGGCCAACACAGGGCATTGGTCTCCTTGACCTGCTCAAGGACAGTGGCTTCAGAGCCTGGGAGGGCACCACTGCCAACAATTTATCTTCCTGTTTGGTTTAAATTTTATCTGTTTATCTGAAGCCATTGAAGAGCTTCATGAGCCTTCTGAGGCTGTTGGGACATTCCCACACATGCCATGCCATGCTATGCCATGCCATGCCATCCCATCCTGTCCCATCCATCCCTCTAAGCAAACACCTAACTCCAGCATCTTCTCACACATTTCAGAGGTTTCCAAAATCAAATTCTCAGTTCACCACCCCACATTTACTTCTATGGAAATCTTCCCCTCAACTTTCAAATGCCAGAAGAGTGAGAACATTTCAAACCATCTTCACCCAGAATAGGGAATCTTCCTGCAGTTTGGAGATGTTAAAGCCAGAAAGAATCAATTAAAAAAAAATGTAGCATTTTGTACAAATGCCTCAAGATTTCTTCCAAACAAACCAACAGAAACCCAGGAAATATCCTTAAAATTCTGCCTTTTCCTCACACCTGTATTCAACAGTTTGCACCATCCCTGAGTTGCCTCCTGCCACCTTGAGCACCTCAGTGGTGGTGAAATTATTTATAAGAGTTTAAGCCAATCAGTGTAAATCTGTTATTGAGGGTCTGAGGTGCACCTTGGTCACCCTGCAAGGCTGGGGATGTGCTACAGGAACACCTTGTCCCAGGCATGGAGATCCTCTTCCATCATTTTATGGCAGTGAGGGTTATTCCCAAGAGCTCTGTTCCTCTGGCTAATTCAGAGTTTGTGCAAATCCTGTGTGCACAGAAGTTTCAGGCTGTTACAGTGGCCTGAAAGAAGTCTCAAATGCTGGATTAAAAGAGGAAAGAAACAGCATTTATTTAATTAAAATAAAGAAAGCACTGAGTCCTTGGGCTTTTGAACACCATCGTGGGATGATGGCTGCAGGAAGCTCCATGGAAAAATCAACAGTTAGTGGTTTCTGGAATTAATAAATAAATATAATAATGATCCCCCCACAAATCCCTAAGGTCCTGCCCCAAATGAAAGCACAGCCAGCAGGGAGGGACAGCTCAGCACCACCTGAGCTCTGTGACTGAGGAACGCTTTAATTAAACACAAATATCTTGTTAGCAGCAGAACCTTCACTCTTGGGCCATGTTCAATAATCTAAAACCTTTCTGTTTTTCCCATCTCCACCCCTGCATCATTCCCACACCTGGGATGAAGTTTGCTCTTTCCGAGGTATGCTGCAAGAGCAAATCTATTAACATTTGTGAGGCTGAGACAGCCGGTAATTGGGTGGGTTAATGAACATTATTTTCATCTTTACAAAAAAACCCTAAACCTATCAGCCCTTCTATTCTTTCACAATCCATAACTCTCAAACCCCATTTCCTCCTCACAATGATCTTAATTCTAATTAAACGAGCTTTTGTCTTCCAGCACCAGTGAGGATGAAGTGCCACATAAAACATCTGCAGCATAGCTCTGCCCAAAGTCCAGTTCAAACCTAAAAGCTGGCTCCCAGCTGCATCCATGCCTGGCAGGCTTGGAAAGAGGCTTCCCGTCATCTCTGGAGCCACCTGAGGGCTTCTGCAGCCCCAGTACCTTGTGGGGGCTGCTGGCTGAAGGAGCCATTCAGCCCCTGCCTCGCCTGCTCTGCACAGCCACGTGTGGAAAATGCAAAGAGAGAGTCAGGAAATTCATTATACTGTAAATAATCTAATCTATCCAGGGTGGTGCTGGAGTCTTCAGGAGGAGATGTGGTATCTCACACTGTGGTTTGCTGGGCACCTGGTCAGGGGCTGGACCTGAGGGTCCTGGAGAGCTTCTACACCCTCAATGGCTCTGTGAGTTCAGCGACAGCAGCACCCAGCAAAGCTCCAGCTGTCACAACTCCTGCCAGCAGCAAAGTGTGCCCAGCCCCATTTCCAGCCCCAGTGTCCCTCAGGGCTGCTCACTATCTGCTCCTGTGAGACCCAGGGGCAGGAGAGCATTTCCTTGTGTTCCTGGACCAGACCCCTGGAGCCAGCAGTACCTCACACCTGTGATTACCAATCCTGGGGCTGCCACTGAAGCACCATCAGCACATGGAGCCATAAATCTCCCAGATTTCAGCAGCTTTTTGGCCAAAGCTGATGTGACACAACCAAAGCAGGTCGGGCAGGAGGAAGTGCTGGCTCTTGGGTTCACTCCAGTGAAACAACAGGCTCCAGACCTTAATGAACCTCAAAAAACCCTCATATTCTGTCAGTGGGAAATAAGTCATTCCTGAAGATGCTAAAAAGCTGAATCCCACTGTGGAATGCCCCAAGGGCAGGCCATCAATCTGGTGTTTCACAGCACCTCCAAAGATCTCGCCTGGATTTCCCACAGGACTCTGAAAACATCAGGTTTCTTCCACTTTTCAAGGTCTCACAGATTCTCTGGACCCTCAGCAAACTCTGATCAATGCCTGTCATTAATAACTGGATAAATCCTGGCTATGTCTCCACAGCAGAGCCCACCCAGGCATGGAATGCAGGCACAGATCCCCCCAACACACCTCAGCACCAGGAAATCCCACCAGCCCCGCAGGAGCTCACTCTGGTGGAGATCAGCATCTCTGTGGTGACCATTTTAAACGTCATTTTCTGTCTGCCTCTTCTGGGGGAGCTAATTCAGACATGATCCATGACCCTGTAATCACAATTTTATCTCCTGACAGAGGTAGGCAGAGTCTGGCAAGGAAGCCTGGCTGTGAAACCAGGCCCAGCTAGTGCTGAGACTGGGGGGATCTTTGGTGTATCAGCATCTTAAATGTTAATGTGACAAAAATACAACAGCAGATGTATTGCAGGCCCTAGGTATCACAGCAGCATTGCTCCTAGGGATTAAGGGAGGCTATTTCTTAAAGGATATTACTGGATAAAGCAGGAGCCTGGAGCCAGTTTGAGACTAGGCCATATTTTAGATGAATTTCATTTCAAAGAGGTCATTAGCTCTCTGCCTGGATAATCATATCTGGGAATTAGCCAGGAGAGAAAACTACCCCAAACCATTCCCATATTCTGTCTCCAGTCCCCACTGAATGTATTTGTTCACCTCTGGGCTCACAGGGCTGCAGCAGCTCTGGTAGGCAGGAAATTCCTCCTGCAGCTGCCACAGCCCCCATCCACCAAAAGTAAACTCAAAAATAGGGAACAAACTGCTTTACTTCACTCCCACCCTTTCATCCTAAAATATCTCTTAAAACCTAATGTACCTCTGTATGCTATAATTTCCAAATTTCCTCTAATCCCATGCATAATTACATGGAGCACTGCACTGGCATCCCTTCCATGCAAACACTGCTACAAAGTGCAGGATTTTCCAAGCATTATGTGACAAAGAAATAACTGCAGTCATTATTTCTGCCCATGTGTGGGTACACAATGGGACAGCACGTGCCATTAGCTTCCTGTTGGGGACACTGCCCATTTATCTTCCTCCTAATCCTCCCCAGTGCTTGCCAGCAATGTTATTTCAATGTTTTAATATTTAACATGGCTGTGAGGTTCCTGGGTGTCTCAGGGCTTCCCCTTGGCTCCCTCAAAGCCCCAGGGCCCCAGCAGCAGAATCCACATTTCAGCTGCCTTTAACAAAGTCCAGGTGTCTCCAGAGCCCTGCTCTGATCTCTTTTTCATGTTCTTTGCACCCAGCAGTGCTCAGAGCTGAGGGGGCAGATCCCTGGGATTGCCCTGGCCTGTGGATGCCATGGCATAATGGGGCATCCCCTGCCCCAGGGCTGTCTCCAAAAAGGGATGGAAGGATTGCACAAAGGAATCCCAGATAAAAACCTCTCCCAGCTCCTCCTGCCAGTGTTGACAATCAGCTGAAATGCAGAGATGTGATGCTCAATGTCCTGCCCAGATTTTAGCACCATCCCTGATTTTTCTTAAGATAAAACAAGCACCAGAACAACCAAACAGGACCTGCTGGCCAGCAGGAGCCAACTCCAGAGCAAACCCTTCAATTCTTCAGCTGCAGAGCTGCAGAAGTTCCCTCCCCCAGGCAGCACCTCTGGCTCTCAGCACCAGAGCAAAGAGAATAAATGTGCAGTGAGCTGTGGAGTTGTGTGGAAGTGTCCAACATCCCTGTGAGCCCCTTTACTCCTGGCTCATTGGTACCCCCTAAACTGGTTCATACTGGGGAGCCTGGGAAAGGCGTCCTAAGGAACCCAAATCCTCCTGATGAAGGTCCTGAGCTTCCCACTGCATCTCCTCATCATCACCCAACCCTCCAGCTCCCCACATGAGTTTTCCCAGCTCAGAAACTCCTCAGCTCACCCCTCTCTGCCTTTTCCCCTCCCCTGCCATCAAACACCTTCCAAAAACCAGCCAGACCTCACCTCCCCTGCCATCAAACACCTTCCCCAAACCAAAGCTGTCCCTCCCCACGTGGCTCTGCCCCAGCTGGTCCTGAAGCACCCCCTAAGTGCACTGACACAGACCCAAACCCCATTCTGTGAGCACAACACAGCAGAAAGTGTTACCAGATCTTTAAATGTCATTTTGGGGGATCCAGTTTCCTCAGTCACCTCAAGTGACAGGTTTTGAAGCCCAGCAAGCTCCCAGGGTGGTGTCACAATCACAGGGGATACTCCCTGTGCCAAAGCTTTCCTGCATCTCCCAACTGCACCACTTTAGTTTAATAAAAGAGTTTGTTCTTTCTTCACTTTTACATTTACTGGCTGAGAAAGGTTTATCCCAGCAGTGTTGATCCACTTTTATTACCCTCCAGAGGCTCCAGCAGGAGCTGCCAGCACCACCCTGCTCACACCTCACCTGCAAAGGCTTTTGGATTCCTCAGCTTTGCCATCTGCATGGCCCAGCCCTCCTTTTACAAGTCCAGCAGCCTGAATTTGGTTAAAATAACTGTTTATTTGTCAAAGTCCTGACTCCTGTCCAGAGTAAACTAACTCCAAACTAAACTAATTCCTCCACTGAGGGCTGAATGTGCTGCCTGGGACAAGGAAGCCAAAGGAACAACAAGTCTCTGTGTGAATGGGAACAGGCCTAATTTCAGCTTCCAGGGATTAAGTCAGTGAGCAAAGCAGTTGTTTGGGTTCAGGACTCCCAGCAGGCAGGGATCTGCACACATGCATCTGCTCTGTGCCCCAGGACAAGGCTTTTCCAGATAAACCTCGTCAGGATCTGACCCACCTGGCCAGACACCACAGCTGATCAGAGCATCACTGGGATATCTGGGGGCTGTGAGGGAAAACCACTGAGCTGTGCACACAGCAGCCCCAGCTTCCACCCACAGCCAGCTCTTCCCTCCCCTCCTGCTCTTGTTTTGGGCTCATCCCACCCCTGAAGCCTGGCAAGGCTGGAGCACGTTTCAGAGCTGCCAACCCTTCAGCTGGAGTGTTACAACAGCCTGAGACACATTTTTCCAGAGCTTGCCCTGGGAGGAGAGGAGAACACAGAGCTGTGTTTTGTGGATCCACACTCAATCTGTCACATGGGAATAATCTCCTCATTCCTCATGGTTTGCACAAACTGAACACTGGAACTGAGGCAAAGCCACTTTTTCACCTGCACTTCAGCACAGGACAAACCTGCACAGCTCCTGCACCTCCCCAGTGGGTTTGTTACCAACACCCTTTTCCAAATCCCTGTACCCTTCCAAACCCTCCCTGGCTCATGTCACAGAGCTGGTGGGGGTTCTGACACTGCCCCAACCTCTTCAAGGTGGCTTCCTCACTTCATCCTCCGGCATTTTCATAGAACCATGGAATGGGTTGGGTTGGAAGGACCTCAAAGCCCTTCCATGCCATGGCAGGGACACCTCCCACTGTCCCAGGCTGCTCCAAGCCCCAGTGTCCAGCCTGGCCTTGGGCACTGCCAGGGATCCAGGGGCAGCCACAGCTGCTCTGGGCACCTGTGCCAGGGCCTGCCCACCCTGCCAGGGAACAATTCCTGCCCAATCTCCCATCTGACCCTGCTCTGTCTGAAGCCATTCCCCTTTCCCCTGTCACTGCAGGGTGCTGTGTGTCCCTCTCCAGCTCTCCCACAGGCTCCCTCAACAGCTGGATGCCTCCCTGCCCTTGCTGCTAGTCAGTGGTGTCCAGCCCTGGTCTGTGGTGCCATTGTCGGTGGTGCCATGGTCAGTGGTGCCCAGCCATGGTCAGTGGTGCCCTGGTCAGTGGTGCCATGGTCAGTGGTGCCATGGTCAGTGGTGCCCAGCCATGGTCAGTGGTGCCCTGGTCAGTGGTGCCATGGTCAGTGGTGCCCAGCCATGGTCAGTGGTGCCGTGGTCAGTGGTGCCCTGGTCAGTGGTGCCATGGTCGGTGGTGCCCAGCCATGGTCAGTGGTGCCGTGGTCAGTGGTGCCATGGTCAGTGGTGCCATGGTCGGTGGTGCCCAGCCATGGTCA
>VZUI01047478.1:0-36367 GCA_013401135.1 Cettia cetti
TATCTGCTGCTCAGGGGCCAGCCAGGCTCACTGCAGGGCTGAGACAATTCCATCATCCCATGGGAGAGGCTGCAGGCAGGGGAGGAGCCCAGCATTCCTGCCTGGATCCAAGCTGGGATCAGAGCAGCAGCACAGCCTGTGTGCACTGCATTCCCAGAGGAGCCTGGGCCCATCCCAGCCCCACTGGAGCCTTCTCCAGGATCATCTGGATCCACCAGAGCCACCCCTGGCACTGCAGGAGGGCTGGGCTGGGCTGCTGCAGCACCCTGACCCACAGGGGCTCAGGTCCTGTTCTGACACTGTCAGTGCTTTCTTCTTTGTTTGCTTTTTTCTATTACTGCATTTTGATTTTAATTTTCCTCATAAAGAAGTGTTATTCCCATATCTTTGCCTGAGAGCCCCTTAATTTCAAAATTATATTATTTCTGAGGGAGGGGAATTACATTCTCCATTCCAAAGGGGGCTCCTGCCTTCCTTAGCAGACACCTGTCTTTCCAAACCAGGACAGAGGTTTTGCCTGAGTCCTCACTGCTGGCTGGCAAGGAAAACCTCTTGAGCTGCTGCCATGGGGAGAGGTGGCTTTGGAGAACTGGCAGTAAGGCTTCATTTATGCTCCCCACTACATTTTTACTGGAAATTTCCTTAGTCAGGGGTAATTGTCAAGTGTGATATCTCCCCTGTTGCTTCACAGTTATAAAGGAAAATAAAGGAATCAACATGCTCCAAAATGTTGCCTAAATATAGGCCAGTTTTTATAGTGCCACAAATTTCCTCAAAGTTTGTAGGGATTTAGGTCAATTCTGTGGGCTTCTCACACATTATTAGGAGGTAAATATTTGTTTTTCTGAACCTGCACAGGTCAGGGGGAATTACTGCAGACACACATTCAGCACCGTGTTTTCTGCTTGAGCTTTGGTTCTGCTTTGAGTGTTTTTGGCTGGAACAAAACTATTTCTGCTGTGTACTTTTTGTGCATTTCAAAGCATTTTGCTCTGGTTCCTGAAGAGTCCTCAAGAGCAAATTGTCTAACATCTGTGATATTTAGCACATCTTGGAAGTTCTTTGTTTCCCCAGGTGATTTTCTGCTTGTTCTGAGGTGTTAGCCACACATTCATGGCCAGGGCTATTCTTGAAGAAGGGGAAACCCCATATTTTTCTCTTTATAAAGAGTATTTCCTTTCGTCTTAATTTTAAATAAATTCCTCTTAATAAAAACTGCTCTTGTATAAGGCTTTAGAGCTAGATTTGTAGGGAGAGACATTTATGTGAACTGGTGTGCCTGTAGAGGGATATAAATAAAATATGTATAAACTTGCAGCATTTTAGTTTTTATGAATGATTCTATTCCATTGTGCTTAGTTTTGTTAGGAACATTACAGATGAGAGAACCATAGAAGTTCATGCCTAGAAGTACCTAAAAATGGTGTAGGATTGTTATGGAAATAGAAACATCTCATGGACATTTCTACTTGGCAGGTAGGAACATAATGCAGATATTGATGACTGTGTAGAGCTACCAGGCATTTTCACCATTCCCTCTCCAATGATAAAATCAGTTGTGGCTTTCCAAGGATGTAGAGACATGCATTGATTGTCACATTCCACAATTAAACCTGCTGAGAATGGAAAGAGCTACAGGGTGGAAGAATTTATTCAATACCTATTGCCTGCACTACTGTTCTCTTTTAGCAATGTGAGTGTTTTAACTCATATGAGATGAGAGTTCTTCTATTTTGAAAAAAATCATAAATCAAATCATGTGCATATTAAACAACTTTTCATAGCATTGACATCAGTGCAGTTCATCAGCTCTGAGTGCCATATGTGCCAATTCATCAAAACAACAATCTTGTCAGGTACAGTCCTAATAAATAATTATTTCTGCATCCAGCCCTTCTGAAGGGCTGGTGAGGAGCCCTGATGATTCATTAGTGCTAATGTTGGGTTAAACCTTTTGTGATCTTCAACAGAATCGTGGCTCATTGGATAATTTCCATTTTTTTTAACCTTCATAAGAGCAAAATTTCCACATTTTGTTTCATTTGTCACTGACAAAATGAAAGGGAATTATTTGTAGCATCATCTTGTGAGCAACTTATGTTGATAAAAATAATGCTATTAATCTGCAAATTCCTTTCTCTAGAATAATAATAAATATTTAATAGTCATTTTTGGAAACATGGTTAAACTTTTTTCCTTACATTCCTAAGTCAGTAGCATAGGATTTAGGAAATGGAGTTTCAAGTCTTACTATCACTTTGAGACAGACACTTAAAATGCTGGGCAAATAAACCCTTTCAACCCAAACCATTCTATGTTAATAAAGGACCTTAAATGTCATCTAATTCCTACCCTGTTGGAATGGGGGTTAAATATGCTGACACACCTTTTTCCTGAAATATCATTTTTCCAATGGAAAAGAATACTAAACTACTCTGATCACCTCTGCATAATAAGCTTTATAATGTGGTTTGGGAAAGGCATGTAAATAAATAAAATATGAAAAAGATGCTCAGCTCCTAGTGAATTGGAATTAATTGGGCAAGCTAAGTATTTTCTACTAGTTGGTACTTCAATAAATTGAAGCATGGGGATATGAAATATGCTTGAGAGTACTCATCAAACTGCAAGTGGTACCTTCAAACCCTGAAAAGCTGTGTGAGAGTGAGCCATGTCCATCTAACACAGAGAGCTACTCCAACAGCCTTTTTTTTTTTTTGTTATTTTGTATTCTTAAAAAAATAGTTGCAATAATCTGAGTATTTAAAAGAAATAGAAGATCTGGCTTTGCTCTTTCGAGTAAAATAAAAACGTTTCCAAACATTTTAAGGCTTGTTTATTCTACAAGAACACTTAAAGGAAATTCAGATAGGGAAGTGTCCCTAGGATAGAAAATCCTGCTTCATTTCATAGAACAATTTTTTTTTTTTTTTTAAGTATAGGAAAAGGTTCCTGTGACTTCTTTTGTTTCTAAACTTCATGAATTTGACTGGAACACCTGAAAGATGTCAAGGTTGCCAAAAATGCATTTCTCTGGGTCAAACAGAGAGGAATCCCTGTTCAGCCTTCGTGCTCCATTGGGGCTGATGGCACTGCACCAGACCTTGGATTGGTCCTTCACAAACTCACTGTGTGCATCAGTCCTGGTTCTGTCAAAGGTGTTATGCCTCTAGGTGAATAATTAGCAGTTAATTAACTCCTTTGGCACAGGACAGCCATTAAGCAGCTTTAATTTGTTGTGATGGAGTGTGGGTGTGTTCAGGGGCTGGGAATGGGGCAGCTCCCTGCAGCATCAGAGCTCCTGCTCCTTTCATCTTCCCTGTGGTTATCCCTGGCTATCCCTGGTTATCCCTGGTTATCCCTGGTCCTGCACTCATGAGCAAAATCAGGTTTCCTGCAGCAGTTGAGAAAGCTGCAGCAAGCACAGCAGCCCACAGGCAATTAAAGCCATCTCCATCCGATTGCAGGTGACATTTTCGTGAGCTCAGCAGCTTCTGGGCTTTGATTAGGAAACGACTGCTGGATAAAAAAAAGGTCATGTCATCTCTTAGTTCTACAAATGTGGCACTTAATGTGCTTTTTGTATTATTTTTTAAGCCTGCCTTGGTAATCATATGCCAGCTAACAAAGTCTTGTCATTATTTGGGTAAGTGGTGGGGCGTTTCTCTTGGCATCCAAGGAAGATTTTGTTGTGGGGCTGTCTAGAGGAAATAAATTCAGGAATATAGATTTCTATGGACAGTACATTTAGTGGACATTATATAAAGTATTTATATGAAAAAATTACTAAAATTTTCTATTGGTAATCCCTACCTCTGTTTAAAAGACAGTTTTACTGAACTTTGATTTAATTGCACGTAAAGCATAGCAAATCTTGAATATAAGAACAATATAAACATTAACAGGTTGAGACAGGTACATCTGGATCATTTCTCTGTAGCTTTGTGTGCACTTACTAAAATCAGACTTGGGAATCACCCATCACATTGATCAATAATATGGAAGTGTGATGTTTTTCATTAGTTGTAGCTTTATAAAACTGGAGGCTTTTTCTGCCTCATCCTCATCCAAATTCTGATTTAAGATTTGCCACGAGCAGCTCACAGGAACAGTTGTTCCAGAGTTCTGAGCACGAGAGTATTGTTTCATTACCCCTTCCAGTTAAGAAAAATTCCATCTCAAAGCCCTCTGCAACTGCTAATTATTCAGCTCATCTCTGGGAAGCAGTTTAGCACCGATCCCAGTTTCCATCAGAGACCACAGACCCTGCTCAGACTGACTCTGAGCTGCTCAGCAGGAATTCCAGTCAGATCCTGGGTGACTCTTCCCACCTCAGGGGGGGCAGCTGCTGTCCTGCCTCCCAAAGCCAAAAATTAAATCAGGGTAGGGAGATGAACTTTGGGCTCCTGCAAGTGCTGATTTTGTTCTGCAGCTCTTTGGCTATTCTGGTCTGGCACACGCTCATAGAAGCTGCTCTAATTCAAATAAATAATTAAATATTAATTAGAGCAGAGGCAGGCAGCCACAGCCGAGCTGTTTGGTGTGAATAAACCCACATTTTCTTGTCTAGAAAATGTGTTCCAAGAAGGAAGCTTTCTGTTGAATTAAAAACCAGTCTGAAAACCTAAATATAAATTAAAACCTATATGAAATCTCTAAGAAGAAGCCAGGGACAAATAAAGCAAGAGGAAAACAGTATTTGCAGTTCATTTCTGATCAGCTGTAAAGCACCTGTGGCTTTAGTTTCAAGGTTCTGCGTTCCTGATGTAAATTTACAAAATCTTGGGGAAGGCAGTTTGAGGAGCAGCAAAACCCATGACAACACACTGAAAAGGGAAGCAGCTGAGGAGCAATATTACAGGAATAATTTGTGACTTTCCTGTAGCCCTAGTATTGTCTTTAAGAAAATTCTGTTGACTGCTTTAGGTAGCTGACAGCTTGAAGAGAAGGTAGATGAGAACACAGACTTCTAGAAAAAAAGACATTAGAAAGCATTTCTTTGAAACAAATTACTTCTTTCATCAAACTAATCTGCTTTGATGCCTTTTGCTTGGATTTCTGCTTTATTGTTTCCTAGTAGTGTTCCAAAAAATGCGAGCTGTTCTGCAGTGTCAGGTTTTGCAGGGAGCAGGAGGTTTTGTCTGGAATTCTGGAAATCCAGAGAGCATCCCAGTGCAGGCTCCATCTGTGGCAGCTGCCTCCTCTCGGAGCAGGAGGGTGCTGAGAGCTCCCAGAGCAGCAGTGGAGGGATCTTTGGGGAGGTTCTGCCATTCCCTCCTTGTAAAACCCCCATCCATCCCGTTCATGAGGGAAAAGTAAGTCTGATCGATTTTCCATTTTGCAAATAGTTTTAGAGCTGTCTCCCTCTTCTGTTTTGGTGTCTTGGAAATTGAAGGGTTTTAGGATTTTGCTTGAAATTGGTTTTCATCCAGGAAAGCAAGGCAATTCTTACTTAAAAAGTACAAAGGAATATCATTAAATGAACACAAAATATTGTACCCAAACCATTCACATGAGCCATCATAGATTTTTCCCCCCTAATTTCAGCCTATGAAATATTTTAATATTTAATGATTTCTTTCCTCACTTAGATGGAGGGGTGAGTGGGACAAAAAACTTAAAACTTTCCGAAGTTCCCAAGAAACTTTAAACTTTCTAATAACTTTCAGCTTATTTCAGAAGAGTAAGAGCTCTGTATTTCCTGATTAATTCAGCAGTGGGACCAGCCCAGGGTTCATCTCGTGTAACTTTGAACCAAATTGTCCATTTGAAGTACTTGGAGAGAGAGTTTTGGGATACTCAGCGCTGATTAGCAGCCTTGGTGGGGTGTTTGAGGTTAGATGGGGCTGGTGCAGACTCTCCTTGTCCTCTTGCCCTGCCAGACACAGCAGTGGGGATGGAGGCAGCACTTTCAGGTCCATCCTCTGTGGTACCAAACTGCCAAGGGTGAGGCATCAAGGCAGAGCTGAACTTGCTGTGGGAGTGAGGAGCCTGGGCCATGCCACTGTCACTCTGTTTCTTGGCTGATCTGCAGCACAACTGAAAGGCTGCACTTGTTCCACACTTGGGCTCTTTGCTTATTAATCCTGGGTACTTATAAGCTTATTTAAACTTCTGTGCATATCATAAAGTATTTCTCCAAAATACTGCATGTGCTTAAAGCAGATGAGGTCTCAGGCCTTTCATACCACGGTGCCAGAGCAGAGCTTCATTTACATGCTCAGCTCACTGAAAATGGAAATAATTCTCCATGAGGCTGGCTCAACAATCCCAAGTTGTTTTACACCCCGTTCAAAAAAGACAAAGAAGATTATTGACTACTGAAGTTGCAGAAATCTCAGAAAAGATGCCTGTGTGAGAAAAGTGTAACTTATCACAAAGGCTGCATATTTCTCCTCCTTGAATGCAAACACACATTTATGTTCTTCTGTGTCTCATTGCTGTATAACTTTTAAAATGCCAGATAATGTGCTGTTTATTTTCCAACATAGCATTAAGCATTTCCATTAGAGCGGGGCAAGCAGGAAAAACAGTGGTACTTTGTAGATTAATTTAACACTGAATTTTAAAAGTCCTGAATATTTACCTGGCTGATACCAAGAAGACAATTTTGGAATGGTTTATGAAAACAAATAAGTGATAGTGTGGGTGTTTATAAAGTCCTTCCTGGAGATGATGAAATTTCAGTTACTGCTTTTGTTGTAGGTTCATTTTGCAAACTTCATTTTAACTTTTCTCATACCTGCTGTCTCTTCCACATAGACAGCAATTCTTTTTACTCTGTACTTCTCTTAAAAAAAAGCCAAATAACCCATTATCCCACTTCCCTCACAAAAAACAACTTCAAAGTGTTTGTTTCTGGCCAAATTAGTAGGATTTTTTTCCCAGGATCTGGCAAAACTTTTTGTCTCTTTGTACAGGTTCTGTGACGAAGGTCTCAGCATCTCTGACTGAGCTCATAGTCCTCTCTGAATAAATTTTCTAAGTGAGTCTGATCGTTTCAGCTTTAGAGCAGGGCAGATTTGGGTGTCACCCTTTACCCTGGTACTGTAAAATAACCTGCAGCAAACCTACCTGACTTGGAAAGCAGCTTGGATCTAGTCCAGTGAAAAAATCTGTGCCTGTTCTTTCTGAGGACCGGCTTGTTTGTAAGCTCTTTGGTGCAATTTTGATTGTCCATGGATATGATAACTGCTAATTTGTGGGGTTTATCCCAGAAAATTGTGGTTTGGTTGTATTTCCCCCCTCTATCTGTGCAAGAAGATGTCATAATTTCATTAATTTAATATACCAAGTGTTCAGCTCACTCCTCTGGGTGTGATATAATAATCCACCAAGACAAACAGAGATGTTCACCTCTGGGCAAATGCTCCATCATTAATCCTGTGGTGCCAGTCTCTCTGCAGTGATATAATCATTTAATAGCTGCTCTCTTCAAGCAGGTAGGCTTTCAACAGTCCATGGGTTGCTGGCATGGGTCTGGCATTTCTATTTCATTTATAGTTTCATCCTCCATGATTGGTCTTATCAACCCCTTGTCCTGTGGAGAGAAGAGAAATCTCTTCAGCTGAAGCTTTGATGGTCTTATTTGTCCAAATTTGCACTTCTGTCAGACTCTTGGCTGCAGCTCTATATTTCATATGTGAGGCTGTTATGATCCATTTAAATGCCTATGGGGATCTCAACAAGCTTTTTGAAAAGATTAATGACTTAGCTGTGGTTTTTATGATAGTGTTTCCAGAGAAATGCCTGCATACCTAATAAGGTTATTTCTACAAGCCATAATTTGCATTGCTCGCCATAAAAGACAAATAGATAGTGTTTAACTACAAAACATCTGAAGGTTTACTGCCCATTTTTGTCTTTTGGAGATCACTTCTGCAGAAGAAAAGATAGACAAGGAAAGGAAAAGGGAAATAAGAAATGCAACAGCTTTAAAATGACTGCAGAAGAAGGATAGGGATGTGGGGAATTCTGTATTTTTGAATCTTGTACCATATGGATATACCTTTGTAAGGCTCTTATTGCCAACAGTCATGTTTTTATTTGGACATGACTCTTAATAGGAGTAATTTGAATTAGTCTTGGAGCTTGCATAACATTTATTCAAGATTTATGTGAGTGGTTATAAAAAGATTAACTGAATCATTAGCTAAATTGCGTTTCCTAATGAAATCACCAAACAGCAGGCTGGAAGGAGAGGTTATGTTTGTGCTTTTGTAGACCCTTGACCTAGCAGAGTACAAGTTTTAAAGTGCATTTGAAACTTCTGTGTTAAGCCATTTAATGAGTGTTTGTTAAACATCTATCAACCACCAGGAATCATCCGCATGCCGCAACTGTTTTTGGCTAAAATTTGACTAATATCTGTTGTGCTTTTCAAAATGTGAAGTGTTTTCCTGGCATAAGTCATCATTTGTTGTGAAGTCGAGTGACCGAGTGTGACAACATTCATTTATGAGTGGTACTTTATTAATAAGATCAGACTTCAGGTCTTTACCTTCTCTAGATTTGTCTCTTCTGTGTTGAATATTAGGAGAGCCAATAATTTAAATGAGGTTTTTTTTTTTTTCTTTTCAAATTGTGGTGAGCAAGCTTAATAGGTAGTTTCTATTCTAGCACTTCTTTTAACCCATGCTACAGGTGTATTCCTGTAGGACTAGTAGACAAACCTGAAATTAGAAAATTGAAAGTTTAACATAAAAGGAAACTTACAAGGGAAAATAATAATTTTAGGCACTGTTATCATGTATTGCCATCACCTTAAGTCTATGTAAATGCTAGTAAAATCTCTCCTCCTAAATGTGTTAGAAAAACTGCTTGCATTTGAAAATAAATGCAGAAGAAGCAATCTTGATTGTTCAGATATAAAACAGCAGAACAGATGCATGATTCTGTGGCATATATTGCTTTTATTTCTAAACAGACATTTCTTTTTTTTGAAATGCATAGTGACTTTTACTGTAATTTCCTTGCTGCTTCATAAGAAAAATTGAGAAATGATAATATTAGCTATGGAGGACATCTTCCAATATTTGCAGAGCAAATCTGTTTGGAACACAACACGCTGTTTGACTCTAGATGCTCTACATCTGTTGTTTGATTTGCTGTTAGAAACATTAGATGATTCAGAGGAGAGAATTATGATAATAGGCTCTCTGGTGGTGTTGCAAGCCACTCTGCACAAATGCTGGCTGTGCCTGGGTTGAGTTTGTCAGGGGTTGAACCAGCAGGAAGGCAGCTCTGCCCTTTGGGGGGCTGTGAGTGCTGGTAACTCTGTCCCCTGCTCCAGGTCACAAAGCACCCGTGCAGCCCTGCAGTTTGGGCACCCTCCTGCATGGGCAGAGCCTGTGGAATTCCATTTGGGGTGGGGAGCACGGCACAGGCTCCTCAGAGCCCTTGCTGAGTGCCACAGGTGTCACCTCTGCCTGGCACAGGGACACTGCAGAGCTGGACACCTCCACCAGGCCAAGGAAGGGGCTCTGATCCTGCCCAGGGCCTGCAGCCTGTTTCCTGTTTCCTGATGTTTCTGAGTCTGAAAGGTTTCAGCCTGACAGTGGCTGATTTCTTGCCGAGTGAGGATTTCTCAGGAGGGTCTCTCTTTCAATGACAATTTCCATAAATAACTGTTTTCTTCTCATAATTTTTCTAAGTAAACAATATTTTTCTCATGACAACCTCTCTCCCAGGTGTTGTTTCTGTTACCCAATGGAGAGAGGTGTCCATTCTGTGGACCATAATGTGCCTTTTTAGCACAGCATGTTATAAAAAGGCTGGGTGAATTGTAAATAAAGCCTCCTGATCTTCTGCCTTTAAACTAGAGTCAAGCATCTTTATTTCATGTCCAACAGCAACAGTTTCCCCCTGCTGTGATGTGCTGGTTGGTTCTGTGTGCTGGGAGTTTCCTGGCAGCTGTCCCACTGGGGTTATGGAATTCTGCTGAGCCCTGTGGAAAGCAAAGTTCCTTTCTCCTGGCAGCTGTTGAGTAAAAGACTTTCTCTGAATGCCCCTGGCCTGAGAGTTTTCATATAATCTTTGTGTCAAAGCTGATGCTTCCATCAGCTGGAAGAGAGATGATTTTTCAAGGCAGATATTTTCTTATTTTATTCTTATAGGGTTTATTTTAGGATGGCCATGGTTTCCTTCTGTTTTATATGTGGCCGTATGCACATAATTTTCTAATTAGGGTTTTTAGCACAGTTTTTAACCTGAGTGCTAAACTGCAAGCAGTAAAAAACTGCAATATTCACCAAGATTGTGCCAAAGTCACACAAACTTGATTACACAGCTATTTATGTGAGTTTTACATCAGGCTCTGTTTTTCTAGTTATTCTCATTTGTAATTTTGTTGAGAGAATTTCTCTGCTGAAACACCATGTAAATTTACAAAAGCCAAGGGAGGAGTGAACAGATTCACTTCCCTGAGTCTGAAGAGTAAACTAAGAGTATTTGTTGTTCAACCTTTTGCATTATTTACCTTTGTGGAGGGGAGAACAAGGAAAAGACTAAAACCGTTTTCCTTATTCCTAACACTTTGTTAATTGTGTGTTTCTCCTTCAGGGTTTCCCATGGTGATAAGAGTAATGTTAGGGCCCAGCTAGGCAGGTACTGCATTAAGCTAAAATCATTTATCCTCCTTTTCATCTGCAAAGTGCATGGCCAGGAGATGAATGGCATCATTTAGAGCTCTCACCCTTCTCACAGCCCCAAGAGCTCACATTTAAGCACGAGTAGAAGCTTTGCAGGCCTAAGTTGTACTGCAAAAGGAGGCTGGCTTTCAAAAATACATCTGAGATTATAAATATATTGCTGAAATCAAGAATAAAATTCAGGAGCAGCAACAATAAAAGCCCCAGCTCTACCCTATCTGATCAAAAAGAACCAGAGAGTGGAGAATATTCAGGCAGAGGAAGCTGAATGATTTCTCTTCTCAGTGATTTGGAAAGTGTTGCTTACTTCAATGCCTCATTAGCTCTGCAAGGCAGGGCTGTCCCAGCTGCACAGCCTGTTTCACAGGCTCCACGATAACTCTGATAAAGTTACCCTGCTGTGTTCTTTGGCTCAGGTGTCTGTCCTCAGCTTCCATTTTTTCCCAATTTTTTCCCCATTTCCCCCCATTTTTCTCCATTTCCCCCCATTTTTCCCTTTTTTCTCCCTCTTTTCCCATTTTTCTTCATTTTCCCATTTTTTCCCAATTTTTCCTCATTTTTCCCCATTTTTCCCCATTTTCCCAATTTTTCCTCTTTTTTTCCCCATTTTTTCCTCATTTTTTCCCCCCAGTTTTCCATTTTTCCCACATTTCCCCATTTTTCCTCATTTTTCCCATTTTTTCCGTTTTTTCCCACTGACTGTTCTGAGCAATGCTCCTGATCTGCCACAGAGGAACCACAACCCCACGCTCCTATGCAGATCAGCCTCGAGAAGACTTCAAATTAACTTTTTTTAAATTTTTTTTTTCCTTTCCTCCACCCTGTGCTTCAGGGCAGTCATTTCTCTCTGCACCCTGGCAGGTGCTTGTTTATCCTGGTCTCAAAGACCTTACAGCAACCTTACAGCTCCAGGCTGCAATTTTCTCTTCCTGTTTTGACTTCCTCTTTGAATATAACTCTTAATTTAGCTTCATATGCACAAATATCATTAATACCAGTCATTTGTATCAAATTAGAGTGTATAATGTAGTTCTTCCAGCACCCTTGTTACCCCAAAACAAATTAGTCCATCATATTTTAATTTTTCTCTCAAGTAAGCTGTGAGGTTTGTAGATTCATGGGGTTCTTTATTTAATTGTTGAAAAATTAATTGCATATATTCCTCTTAAGCAAAATTGGAAAAAATATTATCTTTTGGTCTCCTTCCTAGGTTTGTTTATTTATGGCAGAAGCAGCTAATGGATATTTCTAATGCCTTTTATGTAGTAAGTAGATTACCTAATGCCAGCTATTTCATTTCCAGTATCTCACATTTTCTTAGTTAGGCTCATCAACATATTTTTACATTAATTATTTAACTGCCATTTTCAGTCTTTTCAGGCAGCCACACTTGTGCCTACTCAGGGCACAATTAGTCACTGTGTTATTATAGAATTAAACCAGTTTAAGTGAGTAAAAAGAAATTTGCACATTTTGAACACAGCTACATTTTGTTCTGAATATTTTTAGCCTGAAGATTGGCTTTTAATTTCACATTATGACATTTTCTTGTTTCAAAATGGGATAGCCAAGGCTTCTGCAGTTTTTTTTCTTATTTTAGGTCCAGACTTCCTTTTACATAGTGACTTCTACTTGATCTCCCTTCTCATCCACCAACAGCAAAAAGACAATAGATCAAATAAATCAGTTCTGAAGTACTATTAAGGGATGGAATAAATCAATTAATATACAGAAATGGAGTGCATTCCACTGCCCTTCTTCCTGTTGCAAGCACAAAATACATAACTAATTTTTTCAATAAATGCCAATTCAGACCTACAACTACCACTGACCCAAATATTTTCTTTCATTTCAGATAGTGTTTGTGGTTATTTGATTCAATACTTAGCACTGATAATTTTGGAATGAGCTGTGTATCAGAGGCTGAGAGGGTGGAAGGCTTAAGCTCTGTGGTTGAGGCACAATTAAGGTTTTGTTCCACATTTTTGTGTCCTAGGTACTGCTGCAATACTAATCATAACAGATGGTAAATTTACAAACAGCAAAATAACTTGTTGCAACTTGAAAATGAAAAATAAATTATGCCCGTGCTATTTTCTAATTATTTTTGAGACCAGGAGCATGCTAAAGTAAATCAACATTCAATAAAAATATTTTAATCTTGGGTACCTCATCAGGAAACAGGTCAAAGCTCCTTTTCAACTTTTAATAGGATTGTGGAATTAAAGGGGGGTTATTTCATTACCCTTGTTCATCTGTCTTATCTGCATTTCTTTTTGCTCTTTTGCAAAGCAAGCTTTGACTCTTTTGGGATATTAACCTTGATTATGCAGCAAGAGATATCTTTCGCATTCTTAATTAACCATTAGGTATGTACTTGGAAAAATATTAATAAACAAGTTAGAAATACCACAGGATTTCTAATGTGTTTCTTAGAAAGGTTTATTTTATTATAAAGCTTTCCCTAAATGTGAGAATGAAAGGCCTGATAGTCGACATCAAAGTTACCCTAAAACATGTGAAGATGATTTATCTTTTTATTCCCAGATGATCGAGTCTTGCTTTGAGTAACAGCACAAAGAAGTAATGCCATCACTGGTCAAAGTTTATTTCCATTTGTTCTGCTTAAATTATCAATAACCACCATGTGAGACTTTCACCAGTACAAATTTCTCCTAATTTGTTGCTTTGGCCTCGTGCAAAGAGTAAATCTTCCTTGATGAGGGAATGTTCCTTTTATTGCTGCAGCCCTGGAGAGCTGCTCCTTGGCTTTCCATCCACCTTCCTCCTGCTTTAGCACAGGGAATGGCTCTGACTTCCCTTTTGGTTCCAGGATCTGCTTGATTCTTTTGAAATTAAAAATTGTTCGCTCTGAACCAAAAACTTGACCTTGCAAAACTTTACTGACACAAACAGCCAGTTTAGATCATTAAAGCAAGGCTGTTTGTGTGTATAATTATAGCTCATGTGAGTAGAAATATGCAGGAGTGACCTTTAAAACAGGTTCTCTTGGCTATCATAACTGAAGAAAAAATGTTTTCCCTTTTAATTTAGGTGGTAAATGTAGCAAATAATTTACAATATGAATAAATTGCTTTTCCTTTTCTGAAAAAAAACAAACCAAAACCCTTAATTGTAATAACTGGAAAGCATATTCTCCTGAATATAAAGTGCTTTTTTCATGAAAAGTTTAGTAAGGCAATTTAATGCTGTAAAAGGCCTCACTGTGTGTCAGCAGCACCCACATTAAGCCAGCAGACTGAAACTGCTCCATCCATTGACTCATTGGGCTGTGAAATCCATTCTCTCCATGAGCCCTGACACTCTGGACCTCAGTCCAGTGGATCCTCAGTGGACTGAGGCTCCCATGATGAGTTACCAGGTGAATGATACCTTAATAAGATCTTTTTTAGGCCCTGACATGACAGATTTAGAGTATCAAAAGAATTGAATGAACTCATTTTTCAAGGTTCTTCAGTTTAATGTATATTTGATAGATAAAGTAGTTATATTTAGGGGTCATTTCAATGCTGTCCAAGCTTCATGTGACATTTTAAAAAGTGTTTTATTTCATTTCTTTTCCCACCTTTTGAAGCTAAATTGTATTTTCAGTAGACATTTGGGGGACAGACATTCCTATTGCTCATTTCCAATGGCTAGAGCAGATTTTACATCCCCCACCCTTCTGTCAGCTGCTCCTGTCTCTGCAGGACTGGTGTACAACCCTGGAATGATTGGATGGGTCCCACCCACACTTCAGTGTGGCTGTTTAATTAACATTGCTGGGTGAGGTGCTTTAAATGGATGACTTGAACTGTGTAGGATCAGGGAGCAATGTGTGTCCCACTCTGAAATCCATTTCCTATGGCTCTGGCTTTGTTTTTCCTGCTTGTTGCTTCACTCCCATTTGAAAAGATACTGAGAATTGCCACTAGAATTGTTCTTTCTGCCTTCCTGCTGGGGTTGATGCTACCTACTGTAGTATGAAACTCATCCAAAGAATTCCATTTGAAAGCCAGGAAGACATCAAATCCTTCAAGAGTCAGATTTTCAAGCTTCAGCTTGAGAATTATTGATGGTTTTAGGTTACAGGCTGGTAGGGTAGGAAATGTTCTAAGCTAAGTGTGATGAGACATTCTCTGCTGCACCCTGATTCTGGCTGGGCATTCAAAATTCATGTAGAGCTTCTGGCATAGGGAAGGGCAGATGTTAACTTGGATTTGCTTTTTATCTCCTTCAGGCACTTGTTATCTTCTGGGTTTCATCAGTCTTTATTAGGATTGTGCTGGCAAAGTTCTTGAGATCCCTGAGAGGAGCTGCTGGGCCAGAGAGCTCTTCCCACTGTTTCCAGGGTGTGTTTCTGCTGCTCTGGGATTTAAATTGGAGCACAGCTCACAAAACCAGACTGTCGCACTACTGTCACAAGAAAGATGCAGACACCACAGCAGAGTCAGAGTGGGAAAAGAGGAACTTTAATCTTCCTTTCAGTTCATATAGATTTCCAGAAATGAGACCACATTGGAAGACTGAGGTTCAACCTCTTCAATTCCACTGGTCTGAGGAAATGTCCATCAGTTGTCCCTCCTACCAGGAGGAAATGTCAACAATGAAGTTGTTAGGTGAACAGCATAGAATTGTTTATAGTAAGTGTGTGAGAATCTGACTCCAAAATCTGTAAACTACAGAAGGCTTAGCAAGGATAGCAAAAGGATGGGTGCCACCAGACCTGTGTCAGGACTTTCTGTGCAGCTGAGACCCCAAGGGGCCCCTGTGCTGCACCTCCACGTGCTGCTCAGAGCTGAGGCTGTTCCCACCCTCTGAGGAGCACCAAGAGCTGTGGAGCTCCTCTGACACCTGAACAGGAAACAGTCAAAGGCCATCTCTGCACAGTTTTAGCTCTTTCTTTATGGAATTAAAAAGAATAATATATATTTTTCAACAACTGTATGGCTCCCAACGGCAAGACCTTTTAAATCCAGATATGACCACAATATGAAAGGCTGCAGGGAGCTGGCCCTCAGAGATAGTGAAAGGTTTTGGTTTTGTGTTAATTGATGCAGCAGGAAGGTGGCCATTTGTGCATATGGCTGCTGCTAACCTCCTACTCTGGGGGATAATAATTTATAATTAGGTCAAGCAGTTCCTTGTCAATAAACAAGTTAGAGAACTTGTCAAAAGGATGCTGTGATTATGATGATTTTGCTGTGAGCCAAGTTTATCTATGCATAGTTAAAAAATTATAAAAAACTCCCTGAGACAGACCAGATAAGTATCTCTAGAGAGAGATGAGTCCTGATTGTTAACTTTTCTACAGCATCTCCATACCCATGGAGACTTCAGCTTTATAAAGTGAAAAGTAGCAGATAAAGAGGCAGCTTGCAGTGGAGATTGAAGATTATTTTATTAATTTAAAAATTTTAATGTCTTAAATTTTATCTGCTTAAAATGGAATGAATCAAACCATGATGCATTGAACTATTAACAAGATTTCAATTAAACTTTGCCATGGTGTTCTTACTCAGTTCTTCTTTCCACTGCCAGGTAGGAGGAACCCCTTTTATAATACACCTGTAAATGTTAGACCCCAATTGCCACCTGGTAATATAATGCAGATTCTGCAGAATATCTGTAATTAAGTATTTGTGAGGCTTGATAATGGCTCCTTTAGTATTATATACAGCTTTGAATCTATATGGAAGTTATTTCTTAGCATTCATACTATTCTAAGTAATTTGTATTTAATATTATACTCTGTCTATTTTGATTATATTTTATAATAAGGTACAGCAGGATTAGTAATGAGATGATTTTTCATTTGCATAATGAGCTCCTTGAATTTCTGAATTTGGAAGCATCCCAGAACCTTGTGTTTAAAAACACGTAGTCCCAAGTACCAGGAAACGTGTAAAGGAAAATATTTCCTGGAATGTATGGTAATTCGAAGTAGAATTTATGCATCATCATCTTCAGCAGGTTCATGTTGGTTGTAAAAGAAATGAAATATTTGATGGATGGCAAAATATTTCTGAATGCCCATTTTAAATTGATCATCAAAGTGTTCACCCCTTCTGAACTCTTGCTTCAACCAACCAGTGTCCCTAATTCTCTGTATGTTTATTACATTTTTTATTTATGTATATACACACACATAGATAGGCATATATATGTGTATATTACTTGGTACATATGTTTTTGTATATTTAATTAGGTATTTATGTACATATTGCATCTATTGTGTGTACACAATAAATTTCTCAGGGTATAATTAGCAGCACTGGAAATTTTTATGCAGAGTGATTTGTCTGTTGTGCAATAGCCAAATTTGAGACCCTGAGAATTTTCTGCCTTTCTCCCTGAAGTCTGAGCAACAGTTTCCCACAGCTCACTTGTTAATTAGAGGTGCCACCTACTTCCTGAGGTCATTTGGACAGGCTGACTGTCAGGATAATACCCAGCATATCCCCACAGCTGCTGGATCTAAATGCCCTGCAAACAGCACTGGTGAAAATGAGTAAACCTATGTGATGTGCTTGTGTCATTTGTTATGCAGTATAGTAGCAGAAGAAAAACATGAATTTAAAATCTATTATGCTTGAAGATTTCACTGTTAAAAGACCACTCTACCTCAAGGTCAGTGCTGGAAGAAACTAACTTAATGTGAAATGCTCCTTGTTGTTTATTTGGGTATATTTTTTCTGTTTTCTTTTGGTATTATTGTTCTCATTTTAGGAGCATAATCTATATAACAGAACTATATTTATATCCACATATATATAAGTTATACTATAAAATATATCTGTTTTTCTATATGTCTGAGAAGTTTGGCCCCTTAGACATCCTCACTGTTGAATGGAGGGCACATCAGCCCCGTATCACTTTGAATTCTGCCCTGTGTGATCAGTACTGGTCTTTCATGTGCAGTTTCAGGGTCAGTAAACCCCCTAATTTAAGGTCTCCATAAACAAACCTGCCTAAATCCCATGTTTAAAATGCTTCAGAGAAGTGCTGCTTCTACAGTGGCTCCTGTAAACTTGTATTTCATCTGGGTGAGTGAAGTTTATGAAGTATTAATAAAATTGGGACAATGCAATCTGACAGCTACTCCTATTTAAATTCTTGTGTTCATCTGCCCTGATGTGGACAGGCAGCCCCATTCCTGTGAAGGGACCTTGATCAATGATTTCTGCAGAAGAAAATCACTGAAGGTTTAGGGAGGACTCAGACTTCGCTGCAATTTCCCCTGTATTGCTATCTCAACATCACCTTGTCAGGCTCTGTGTAATAGGATGGGGAAAGGGTTTATTCTCCTGACTCATGTCCAGCAGATCCCTTCAAGTTTTCCCTGAGATATTGTCTTTTTTTGCTCTGTTAAAGCTCCAAGTCACTGATCTAACCTGATGGAACCAAATTTCCAGTGGAAAAGTACAGCTAGGAAAGGTTCCCTTCTGAAAATCAAATCATAGACTGTGCAAGGTGAATTCAAAAGATAAAATCTCATGGTTAGTGCACTGCATTAGGATTAGGAAAACTGAGTTTTTCTGGTCAGTGCTGGGCTCCTTTCAAAATGCTTTTGGGTCAAATCCTTAAATATATGAGTCTATTTTTTTTTGCTAAAGCTGGAGTTTATGCATGCGAGATGCAGATTCTTGGAATCATCTGGGGTTTATGTTTGGTTTTTTTTGTTTGGGTTTTTTTTTTTTTTTGCTGTCCAGTAAATCAGAATAACAGGAGGCTCTCCTAGAAACAGTTCTGCTCCTACCCTTGTAGAGGTGTTCTGACCACAAGTATGTTCAACTAGGAGAGATCTACAGAAAAAATCAGTCAGCCTGGGGAGGGTGCACATGCAAATTGCTGTCAGGCACTTTGACCAGGCTCCTCTGCTGAATTACAGGGAGCAAACCCCTCATTAATTATTTTGAATTGCTCAATTTGTTCACTCTCTTTAATTTAGAAGATGGCATGCAGTTGACGTGAGTGTTTGAAGGTTTCCAACTGGGCAGAAGATGGCCTTGAGATTTTTTTAAGAGGCCTCAGGGACAGCAGATGCCTTTCTGAAACAACACAGTGCTAGAAGGGGTTTCTAAAGTCAAAACAAACATCTACCCTCAAGAGTTTATCATCCAAACTGAAGTTACAAACTTCTCTGCATTCATTAGTGTTTTGTAGCTGTGTTTAGTCATCCAATGTTCAAATTAAGGATTTCTTGTCACAGCAGAAGCTTGCAGGCTGGGAACACGGTCCAGGGGAAGCGGAGCATGACCAAAACTCTGGCAGACAGATTATTGGCTGCTGGTGGCAGGAGGAAATCTCTAAACTAAGAACCCTCAATAAACAGAGACAGCCTGTACGTGGCTGGGGCTGGGAGACTGAAAGCTTCTGAACCTCAGCTGGTGGCAGGAGTTAAAGCCTGAGAGCTACAGCTGAATGTTTCTTTACTCAGACCATGGATTTTTGATCCTGACGCGCAGCAGCTAAAATAAATCCTGGAATAGGCAATCAGCTCATGATTGCATGCCTGCTGGAGGTCTCAATCACGTCTGTAGGAATCAGCCAGTGCTGAAGGATGGTTATATGGCCTCTCTGTGGGATCTAAACCACAGTGCCTTCCTTTCATGACCTGCTTGAATCCCCTCCAAACCAGGGAGCAGAGATCAGCCCTGTCAGCATTTCCCTGCTGATCTGCAGCAGCTTGGAGAGGGTGCTGAAGGCAGTTCTGCCTCACTTAAAAAAAAAAAAAAAGGAAATGGAGGCCTGGAGAAATCCTTTTGTGCCTGGTGTCTTGACTTACTGAGGAGGCATTTGGGAGAGCAGCAAGTGAAGGGGACTGCAGAAAGTTTTGGCCCAGCCAGTGCTGAGGATTTTGATACAGTGTGTAAAAGCACATTTTAGCAATTTGTACAGATAAGCTGTTCCATTTGTACTGTAATGATAGATGGCAGCAAAATGCAACAACTGCTAAATTTCAGGGCCAAACTCTTGATGGTTTTCTTGTCCTTCTGGGAGTTTTGAAACACTCCAATGTGAGTCTTTTATTGTAGCTGGGCATGGGGCAACAAAGGGTGAAAATTCTCCTTAGGCTTTTATATACAACAAGATACACTGATAAAAAAACCTGCAATGAATCAATCATCTTAATTAACCCTGAGCTTGGTAGCAGTCTGCAGGAATTGCAGTGGTTTGGCCTCAGCTTTCTCTAGGAAGATTCAGCCACTTCTCCTTCCCTTGTGTGCCACGGGCTCTGGGATGTTGGGCCACTCTGTCCCAGGCACTGCTGGCCTCAGTAAATTGATTTTATGATCAGTAGCAAGTGCCCACTTACTTGTGAGAAGTTCAGAGTTAGTCCTGACACAAACCAGACAGTAAAATATATTTCAGCTTCATACACATAAAACTTTGCTGCTGACCTCCTGCTCTCACAGGTAAGAAATCAATGCTGGATTCATTAATTTGGAAATGGTTGTGTTTTGCCATTTCCTGGAGTCCCTGTGAAAGCCTTATGCCAGGAGAGGGTGGTGCTCTGCTTGTCATTGAATTCCTGGTGAATTATTTAATTCAAAAGATCTTAGAGTTAAGCAGTCCATCAACTATATTTTCCAAAGTGATCCTTCAAAACAGAACAGATCCCGAATGTGGATTGCAGCACTTCTGTGCTGCTACACAAATCTGTCTGCAGAACAAGTGATGGCACAGCCAGTTGGACAAATGCATCTTCCCAGACACGCTGAAGGGAATTTGCATAGGGAATTGGGCAGCAAATAGAGATAGAAAGCAATCTTTCACATCATTACTAAATAGGCACTTTCTGTGTTTTGTGATTTTAGTCAGATTGTGAGTCTGCATAATTAGGAAGAGATTTGCAAAGATATGAAATAACCAAAATAAATTAGGTGAAGAAGCACAAATGGAAAAGCAGCACTCTTGATTTAAATAATAATTTTTTTCTCATAGTTTGGCTAATTTACTGAGGCAAATTACATGATAAATATATTATACTGATTTCTTATGTACTAGAATATTTTCTTCTGGGATTTGCAGCACACAGAAATATTTAAGAATATGCTGCAGCACTGACATCTTTCCTGTTACCGTTATTTATCATTTATATTTCAGTAACATCTATTGCCTGTCCTCTGATACAGATTCAGGGAACGTTTCAAGTCCAGCCTCTAACAAAAAATATAGAATCCAAAGAGAATTTTATGAAAATTGAGGTGTTTTGTGACAAATGAAATTTTGCACACTTTTGTTTTTTTGCTTATTGCCAGCCCTCTTTCTTTGGAAAACTAACCATATGGTTTTCAGCTTGCAAGAAAGATGCAGACAGCCTCTCTTGTGGCAGATTGCCTCCAAAAAGTTGTCCTCAGGCTGACTGAACATCTTTGATAATCAGTAGCAATCTTGGTTTACTCCACAGTGAGTCCAGTTTAGTTGAGTTTGAATGTTTGTTCAATTATTTCTTGTTTTTCCTGAGCTCAGACTCCACAGATTTATATGTGTGTCCTTGAATCAGTCATTCCTGCTGTCCAGGCTATGTAAAAATAGCACTTAAAGGTTGTTTTGCTGCAAAAGAAGAAATTCTCAGTGGCACAGGAGCCTGTTTGGCTGTGGGTGGTCACAGAGCTGAGCAGAGCCTGGAGAATCAAAATGTAGAGGGAACAGGAAAGATCCTCAATCAGTTTTGGCATTTGTACTTTGTGTTCTTGGCAGACTTTGGTGGGTTTTTATTCCATAGTTCTTCCATTTCAGTTGTGTTTCACTGGCTTGCTTTTTTGGTGAGTTTTGGTGTTATTATTGGCTTTTTTGTGTTTTTGCTGTGGGTATTTTTGCAGTGTTGAGAGGGATTTTTTGCATTTTTAGTGTTTTTCTTGTGTAACGTGGCTTTTCTTGCTTGCATTGGGCACGTTTTTTCATCATGGGGTGTTCTTAGCATTTTGGGTGCTTTTTTTGGTTTTTTTTGTGAAATCAGTAATTTCATTTTTTCATTTTTTACTTTTTAAAATTTTGCCTTTTTTCTGCAGTTTTGTAGATTATATAGGGTTTTTTAATTATTATTTTTCACCTTTTTTTTTTTTTTTTTTTTTTTTTTTTTTTTTTTTTTTTTTGGCAGGGAAGGGGATGGCACTGTCATTTGAGTGTGGAGCTCAAGCAGCACAGATCTGAAATGCTTTAGGATCCCAAAGCAAGGGATTTGATTGTAAATGTAAACTTGCCCAATAGGAAGTACACTGAAAGTCCATGGAGTTCAATATTTAAGCTCTCTAGGTGGAGAAATCCACCTACACTCCCTGGGGCCACAGATCCCCGTGGCCATCAGCCCCCTGGCTGTGAGGAGTTCTGGCCAGAGTGAATTTTGATGGCCTAAAGGGACAGCCCTGGATTTCCAAGCTGCATTTCCAGTGGGATGGCAGAATGCAGCCTGGGTTTCCAAATCTTAATTAAATGCCCAATGAACTAGAACAAGGAAATAGCAGCTGAAGATGATGCAGGCTTCTTCTCTCTCTCTCTTTTTTTTTTTTTTTTTTTTTTTTTTTTTTTTTTTTTTGTTCGTTCAGCTATCCAAATGACAGATAGGAGCTGCAATTCTCTAAGGACATGTGATAAGTAAATGACAACGTGAGATTTCCTTCTGTTGCAGAGCAGTTGTCTACAAAAATTCACCCAGAATTCCACTGGTTGTTTTGGAGAGCTATGTGAACACATTAATAACACTGAAATCATAGACTCCTTTATGAGTCACTGAGTTTAAGCACCGGGTGTTGCATTCGTGCCCTAGCAATTTATTTAATAATGTTTTCCCACCTTGAAACTTACTGTATCATCCCAAATCATCTGTTTGATATGGTTGTTTCAATTTCTCAGCTGGCTCTTGCTAGTGTAATTTAACATTTTCATTAGATCAGTAAAAAAAAGAATTTGAGGGTTTTTATGTTTCAAAGGCGTGATGTGTGTCATGGTGGGAATCAGGTAGGAATTACTATTGTTTAATGAATACTTTATGAATTCTGTAAAGTAATTACATGGTGTAATTAAATTATTTGAAATTCAGTTTCTAACTTTGTTTCCTGAATAGACTTAATTTGATCTTTGGGTAGGGAATAAGTTTCTTTCAGTTAAGCCCTCTGTAGGCAGAATAGAGAATATGTCATTTGCACATAGGTGGCTTGGGACTTCATGGGAAAGAAAACCAAAGAGCTTCCTTGTTTTGATCTGTTCTCTGTTTGATGGCTTGTGTTCAGCATGGGGAAGCTGCATAATTGCCATCAACTACTCACTGCATTAGCTTATTTGAAATCTTTTCCAATAATTTATCCTGCAGCTGTTAGCAGAGGGCTCCTAGGTGAAACAATGCTTATGCTCAATTTCACAACAGGAGTTTCTGATTAGCACAGCCATGCAGGGACATGCTCCTACAGAATTCTGCACTTATGGGGATTCAAACATAAGCTGAATGTTTGCAGAGGCTGATCAATTAACCCTTACTGAGGCAAACTGACAAGGAGCCCAGTGACCACTGTTATTAACCTAGCACTTGTGCTTTGGACATTTCTGGCCCTTTTTCACCTTCTTTTTGGGAAAATTCAAGGTGAGACTTCAAGAATTCAAAGATTATCAATCTTTTTGTTAATTTTCCTGGGTAAAAAAAGTAAATTATTTGTGTCTTGGATTACATCTGAGTTTTCCTGTTGGCTAGTAAGCCTTCTCAAGGACATCAATTTTCTTTTGGAGCAATTTCATTACAGTTCCTTAGAGGATCCTGTTCCTCCACAGCCCATGGCCCAGCAGGTCACACAGACCACTGGACCCCTGCACTGGTTCTGTGACTGGATTAAATGGTTGTGAAAATTACCCAGCTCTGTATTTACCATCTTTAAGGGTAAAAGAGAACTTTATTCAGGAAACCCAGAAGAGAAGCTTAGGAAATTTCATAATTGAAAGTCCCTAGTCACTGAATTAAAGCATGGGCACAGGGTTGGAATATATGTTTTATTCAATCTCCAATGTTTTAGAATTTCCTTCTTTTCCTGCATGGAATTAGGAGTCAGCTCTGAGTCCTCACTGTGCAAAGTGTCTGAACCTGAAGTCTTGGTTCAGGTACATCCTCTCGCTGTGCTTAAAAGTAAATAAAATAAAGTTTTCATGACTTATTGAAACAGTTAGGAGGCCTGAGCCAGTAGTCAAGGTCTGAGTATATCACAGAATGTCAGAGAATGAACTGTATTTCTGGAGGATGGAGCCAGCAGCAGAGTGTGTGCATGCTCTGAGGAGCTGGCCACTTATTTACTGCAAAGCCTGCACCTTCACTTGCAGAAAAAGGAGTGCATTTAAAACACTTCAGTACAAACAGCCCAGCTTTTTCATGGAAAATTAAATAATCAGGCTTTAAGGGAAGATGGCTTCTTTCATTTTTTTAACCTTCTTTATTTTTTTTCTTTAAGAGTTTTAAGTAGGCAGCCCAAATGAATATGTTCTCTAACTCAAGTCTTAAAAATGAGACTGTGCTCAAGATGGACCATAAGAGAATGCAACCTGCCAGCTTAATTAAGTTTCTGGAAAGCTTCTGGGCAAAATTAATATATGTGGATGAAAGCCAAAATCAGCCTGACTGAACAGATTTTAGCTAGCACACCACAACTCTGAGAAACACAGGGACCTTAAAGTATGCAGCCTAGCAATATTAATTACAGTGGTTAGAGAACTGTCTATCCTTTTTGTGGATGCCAATCTGCATTTATTGTTGTTTATGTCCAAGCCAATATGGTTATCAGAACAATCTTAGAGTTAAATTAAAAAATTAGAAAATGATTTGCCATCATTTTCTGCTTCAAATTCTTATTAAACAGCAGTTGATGAAAACAGAAAGCTAGATTTACTCAAATAGCCTGAGTGTGAAACTGAATTAGTTCATAATGCAATAAAGGCCTGTGATATTAGTGTGCTTTATGAACATGAACTCCTAACTTGGCCTTTATCTTTCACTAGAAAAAGATCTCTGCATTAAACACTTTCTTAGTCTTGTCAGCAGACACTGTTCCAGAACATTTGGAGCCTTCAGCAGTGCCTTGCGTGGGCTGCATTCACTTGCAACAAAGAGAAGAAAAAACACAAAATTTTTTGCTCTTTTATCCCCTAATTCTTCATGTCCATGCTTTGCCAGGGTGATAGCTCTACTGCAGTCCTGTGTACTCCACTGCTTTAATTTGCAGCATTATGATGGAGGTAAATGTGGCAAAGATGGGTCACAGAGCCACGGCATCAGCTGAGTGGGAAGGGACCCGCAAGGATCATCGAGTGCAGCACCTGGCCCTGCACAGGACAGCCCCAAAGCTCACACCCTGTGCCTGAGAGCACTGTCCAAGTGCTCCTGCAGCTCTGCCAGGCTTGGTGCTGTGACCACTGCCCTGGGGAGCCTGTGCTTTAGCTCAGCTGAATCACAGAGCTGATCCTGATGTCTTTGCTGGAACACAGTCCCCACTGCCTGCAGGGGGAAGCTCACCCTAGAAAGAAGGTCAGCATCAAAACACATTTTTGTCTGTTGAATATTTCCAGCGTGTAGTTGGGTGAGCAGCCACGGGAAATGCTGGAAATACAGGATTGCACTGTGTTATGTGCACATGGTGGTCATCCAGGAGAAGCTGGTTAACTGATCTCAGTGCAGGACAGAGACATCCTGGTGTTTTAATCGCCCTCCTGAAGAGGGTAAACACTGCCAATCTCTCTCCTGTTCTAGGAAATGTCGCAAGAGACATCGAAGGAAACGGAGACAGGTTCCTTTGCAGGTTTTGTGGGTTCTTTCCCTTTATTGTGGGATGGTTCCTCTTTTATACAGAAAGTCAGAGGCCATTTTGATTGGTAACACAAAATGTAAACCTTTCTACCAATTGGTCACCCCAGAGGGACATCAGAATAAGGTTCCTCCTTTAAGAAAGAATGTAAATATTTCTATATTTACAAAACATTGTTCTTCTGTTTACCAGAAGAAAGCCTGGGAAAGAACCCTTTTTTAACATCAACACGTTCAGCTTGAAAACTCAGGACTACAAGGAAATGTTTCCTGTTCTGTGAAAAGGGTCTCACAAAAGCTCTGCTTCTCAGTGTACAGCGGCCCAGGAACGCTCTGAAATGCTGCCTTGCTGGGACTGCTTTCACCAAGCCTCTCCTGGAAAGCTGAAGAGGGCTCTGAGGGCCATCCCCGTGGCTCTTCTCCAGAGTATTTTTGGTGATGAAGGCCACTTAGAAAATTTCTTTGAAAACATCTTGATACCAAAAATTATATTTTCTTCTGCTTTTCCTTTGAATTGTGGCTACTAGTAAGAACCTGGCTTTCAACAAGTGGAAAACAGTAAGAGATTGACCCAATTTTCTCCTGTCATCAGTAGGCTGTAATGCTTAAAAAAAGGTAACCACCCATGAATGGCCTGCTCTGACAATTCTGCCCTGACACCCAGCAGTGGCACAGCCTTGTCCAGCTGAACCAGGTGGTTCCAAACCAGGAGAAAACTGGAACCTGCTTTCCCATCTGATATAGTGCCTGCTTGGATTTTCTAACAACTTAGTAAAGGGCTCTTAAGCACTCACTGTCTGACAAATGAACACAATAGAATCACAAAAATTTCCTTTCCTCACAACATTATGCTGAAAGTATGGGCCCAATTGACCACTCTGACAGTTCAGCAGATTTAGTGGAGCCAGATTGTTCTGCAGCTGACACAGAGAAATTTTGCTCAGATTTATAGATGAACACTAAAAAGGCTTCAAATAGGTTTTGAAGCAACAAAGATATATTTTCCTTTCAAAGCCTTGTATCACCTTCTGGAGCACAAAGGTAATACTTGCACATCATGTCAGATCCCTCTCGCTTTTTCTGGGCATTAGTGGATCAATTGTTATGAATGATATAGGAAAAATACCTGTTTCCAAAGAAGTCTATAACAAAACTCCTACTGATTTCAAAAGGAAAGTCCTCTCCCTAGGCTCAGATCAACCAGCTATGGCAGTACCCTGCCTACAGAATTTACTGACACGTTTACAAATGTATTTGCACAATTGCCAAACCCGTGGCATTATATAATAATGTTAAAAAGTATTTTTATCTCATAATTTCTAATTAAATTTCATTAAGATTAATTGCACTTCATTTTCCTCGTGTTCATGTCACAGTTGGTTTTAAATCATGTCTGTTACATAGCCTGACAATTTTTCATGCAATTATCTTCCAGGAATTAGTATAACTGAGCAGTAAACTATTAGCAAAACAGGTGTTGATTTATATAGAATTAAATGTAAAGATATGGTCTAAATCTGGTTATTTAGACACTTTGCTTATGATTTGAGATTATTTTAAAACCAGAAAGAATTTTGGACTTGGACTCTCCTCATCATGCAGCATTTAAGGCTTTTTTGGTTAGTGAAGGTTATATGTGGAGCTTCATAAAAGCATGCACAAAATCATGTAACCTCAAGACATAAGAGCAAATTAATTTAGACAAAATGGAATAATTTATCCCTGAGGTGAGTTGGTAGCAGTAAGCCAGTCACTGGTTTGGACCATCATGTTTTGTATTGTTTATTTGTTAGTGGTTTCCCCTTGGGGCTGCCTTACTCCAGGTTGGCTGTGGGAAGTGTTTTTGGGAGAGCTGCTCTCTGCAGATTTTGAGGGTTGTGGTCTGTAATTCAGCTCCAGTAACGTTCAGGATTATAGCTTTTGCATGGGAGATTTTACTAACTGGTTGAGACAGCTCCACTGTTCTTAATCCTTGTGAAAATAAATGGATATAAATATTGGGGAATACATTCTGCAGGGAGAAATAAGCTTCAGGCACAACAGTCACAGTTATAAAGTATTAGCACTGTTCATAAGAGAAATATTTCTCATTTTTTACGTACACTATTTGTGTGCTCCCTCTTTGAAGTCAATTTTGCCTTTGATTTAAATGGGAGCTCTATGGGGCACAGACAATTTTAGTCAACACTTTTTCCCATTTCCTTGCTTCATGCTAACAACCCAGAGCTTCCAACACTTGGATCAGGGGCTTTGAGCAGGCCCTGTAGCTTTTCTGCCTCTCTCCATCTCTTGGGAACTTCATCTATGCTCGGTAGCTGGATGGTCCATGTCCAAAAGTTCTGAATTTTGCACAAAGTTTTGATTCCTGCCATGTTTTTAGCCCCAGGAACCTGAAGTGCTGAAATTCAGAGTATACAGATATTCTAAATGCGCTTCTGAGGTGATGATAGAGCTCATATTGTTTCTCTGGAAAGCACTGATGTTTCTACTTAGAAAAGATTAAATATTGCCTAATAGTTGTAAAGTTCTTTGAAGGTGAAATGTGCTATACAAATGATACATTATTTATAATACTACTACAATATGCCTCAAGAAATAATCATGGAACTTAATAAGAAATTAATTTTCCCTAGATTTTTTTTTCAACATCCCATAAAAGTTAATAGAAAATTACAGTTGTGCACTCAGAGTCTATCATAATGATTCTAAAGACCTATAGGAAGGACATATTGTTCTCTTTAGAGAATCTTATATGAAACTTCCTATAGAATCTTACCAGTGTCATCTCTATTAAAGTCTCTAGAGTTTAGCCTAGGGTGGGTTTTTATTGTGGCTCTTGCTTATTTGTTTATGTTTCACAATATGTAAAATGAGATTTCATTAATTCATAAGTAATTAAACTGTTTTCCATGTGCTTTCTGAAATTGCCAAAGCAAAAATTTAAAGGATTCTTATGCTCTACAGAAGAGCAGCATTTGCAATCAGACTTGTACAGAGAAAAGAGAAATTTCGTTTCACCTGTCATTTCTGGCACATCAAGAGCTGTTACAATGTGTTTAAAATGCATTTACACGGGGTTAGTTAACATAAATTCTCTTTAGAACCTTTGATGCCAGTGTTGCTAGGTGTCATTTTGCTAGTCAGCATTAGTCTCACACATTTTCACAAAGCATAAAAACAAATATATCATTTTTTTGTTATAATCTGCGTTTTTCTATGTCTTCTTTTTTTGTACGTTTCTGTTTTATGATTCCTTGACTGTTTTTCTCCTACTCCTTAATATGAAAATATTTTATAAACAAGATGCAATATTGCAAAAACTTTTTATTATATTTGTAAAAAAATCCAAGGCAGAAAAATACCACATAGAAGATACTGTTTTAGCAAAGTTTCATCTTCAGGGCTGACTTTGTGTTGATTTGCTCTGACAGAGCTTGCTTCTTTAACCAAAACAATCCCAAATTACATTTGAAATTCAAGGAGCTGGCTGAGTAGAATTAGGAGGAACTACTTTACATTTCTTACAAAGTTGAGGGACTATTAAGCAGCACTTCATTAATTTCAGCTCTTTGTGAGCCTTGAGACTCTTGTCACAGCAAAGAATTTGAGAAGCACAAATACTCAGAATACCCTGTGGAGAGTTTCTGTACTTTGCTTTGATGGATGTGTGAGGGTCTATCAACACTTGTTTTTCCTGGCTCCAAATAATTGAACTTTACCCTCTGTAACCACCTCCCAGAGCTGGGGAGCAACCACCCGCTCCCAAAGGCCTGAGAGGCCAGAAAAGGGAAAACAGAAATAGTCAAAGCAGCTTTCATTTAGATAAGAGGGAGCTTTTGGAAGTGAGGAATGTGCTGTGGAATTGACAGATTAACCAATCCCAGCGTTTTCCAGTCGATACAAAGAGCCTTGTCTCCAAAGGGGAAGAATGAGCCTGTCACAAGGCGTTTCCAAAGGCTCTTTGGCAGTACTGGGGTCTGGACAGAAGGGATGTGGTGGGAGCAGGGACCTGGGGCTGGGTGAAGCTGTGCTCAGCTCCTCCTGCAAGGCAGGCTCTGCCTGTGGGGGCACAGCAGGGAGCAAAAAGAACTTTGTAGAGATGGTCAGGACGCACAAAGTGACATAGTATAAAGTTTTCAGAAGGCTCTTGCTTATTATTGCCTCATGCTGGCTTTTATACAGTTTTTACAAACCTCGAGGGCAACTTCTAATTGGTTAATAGCTTTCTTGCTAATTATTCATTGGTTAGTAAAAGGCATTCTACTTGTCCATCAAATCTATCTATCCTTGGATGGTTTACACATTTTCTTTTCTGATTCTCATGGGACAAATCCCTTGTCGTTACAGGTGCATTTGTTTTTCACCCTCAGAATAGATTGCTGTGCTAAAGGAACTCATTGTCAAAACAGCCTCATATGGGGACATGCAAATTGCTTGTTAGCTGCACTTAGAAGAAAGCACTTAGAAGAAAGCACTTAGAAGAAGAAGTGACAGGCCAGCTCTGCCTCTATGCACCAATGCCTGTGTCCTCCTCTGGGGATTGTCTGGAGCTTGGGACACGAGGGTCCAGGGCTGGTGGCTGGAGGGCAGAGGGCTCCAGGAGGGGATCACGAGACCAGAAAGGGGCAGAAGGGCTGCAGGAAGGTTTGGAAGGGGCTCAGTGCCTTGGAGCTGCAGGAGCAGCACCTCACACCCTGCTTTGTCCCCTCTCTGTGAGGAGGAGTATGGAGGAAAGAGACAGCTTTCCTCTGGCTGCTGAGTAAAGCCACAATATTAAATATCTTTATTAAGACAAGGTTTTCAAAAAAATTTGGGTTTTGACCAGTCAAAATTTTTGTTCTGTGATCTTTCCCTGCTTCAGGCTCGTGGGCAGCTGAAATTCCTTCACAGAATTTAAACTCAAGGAAATGAAATATTTTTTTTCTTTAGGAAAACAACTCTTTGACCTGTGCTTTCTTTTTTCTTTTACTTTAAGTTATGATTTTGCTTATAGCATATTCCCACAATTCCTTCAGTTTTATTTAATCTCTCGTGTGTAATTTAGGAAAATCTCTCATATGCAAATAATGTAACAAGTGCAAGACAAAACTTGACTCCTGCCATTACTGAGAGGCCTTGTCAGTCAAGAATTCTTGTCCTTTTTTTTCCCTGAAAGTGCTGCACTACAACAACAATTTTGTAATTTTCAACAGGGAGAGATTTTTCCTTACAGAAGCAGCTGGGAAACCAGATGGAACGTCTGTGTTTCCCCCTTTTTTTTTTTTTTTTTTTTTTTTTTTTTTTTTTTTTTTTTTTTTTTTTTTTTTTTTTTTTTTCCCTTCTTGCTTTAACTAAGTTCTCTGCCATTAGAGCTGGTTCCTTTCCTTGGGAAAAAGATGTGGCTGTTATATTCTCAGCATGAGATTTGAACAATTCCTCCTCTTTTAGAAATTCCTGTTGAGTTGCAGAGCTTCTGGAGCTTGCTGAGTTTGTTCACCTTTTGGAGCAAATGCACATAGTGTTCCATGTGACACCAGGTGGCTATAAAGGATTTGAGTAGGAAACAAATGGCAGTCAAATTCTGACTGAAGAATACTCCAAACTGACCTTTTTGTTTTTTTTTTTTTTTAGAATGGGCTCTGAGTACAGGAGCCTGCCCCAAGCCTTTACCTGAAATAAAATGATTTCTCTCTTCTAACCATTTTGTGGCTTAGAAGATGTGATCAGACTTGCTCCACTTGGTTCCTTCAGCTCCCTGACAAAACAGAGGGAATTGCATTTGAAGAGTGTGCTCTCATTCAAATAGTTTCCACATTTTCCATCTTCAGAACTAGCACACCATTCTCAGTCTGAGCCACAATTTAAAGTTTGTTTTTCTTTCTGACGGTACCAGTTGAGTCCTAAGCCTTTCATCTTCCCCCCTTTGATATGCCAGTGACACTTAGTAAAACAAAAGTGTTGATCCCAGCTCTGGCTAGCTCACTGGCCAGGCCAGGCCACTGCACCTCCACAGGACACTGCCACAGGTGGGACAAACCTGGATCATTTGGGGCTCTCAGTGTTCTGATTTCCACGCAGAAATGGATGTGAGGGGCAGCATGCCTCGAGCAGGGTGTGGGGCTGGCCTGCAGCTCCTGCAGCACCCAGGGGCTTTTGACTCTTAACTCCTTAGCAGAAAACAATGCAGAACTCATTCCGTGCCACCAAGGGCACCACCCCATCCAGAGCTGGAGCATGGTGCTTTTTCTTGAAGTTGACAGAACTGACTCAAAAACTGCTCATTCACTGTTGGTTAATCTTACAGCTTTTCCCACTGAACCCTGTTTCCTCTCCCCTTTCACCAAGGCCATCAATGTTCTAGCTGCCTGGAAATATGCCATGCTATGCTAGCTTTCTTTTTATTTATTTTTTTTTTATGTGGAAGGTGCAGATGGCAGGATATTTATTTACCTTGACTGATGTAAGAGGGTGCAACATAGGACATAGGGCTTTCACTTTTGCTGTTTCAAAGGCAGAGAGTGAAACAGCAGAGATGCTGTTCTGCTAGTCAAGGCAACTTACCAAATACCATCCGAAGATGAAAGGATCACTGACATATTTGAGCAGAACAATATGCCTTGGCATTGCTCCTTGCCCCTTGTTTAAGAGCCAGATGGTAAATGTTCCCTTGCCAGGATTCTATGTAGAAAACAGGCGAGTTATTTTGCTAAGGAAATGGCAGGCATGTCAGAATCAATAGCCCTGGAAAGCTCTCAGTACGTGCCTCCTCCTGACAGACGGGGGGGCCAGGAGCGACTGCTGGAGAGTTGTCACAGCACTCCCCACCTTCCAGGGGTGTCTGCAGGCTCGTGTGGCAGAGGCAGTGTGGCATTGCTCACACCTGCCTGTGGGGATGCTGGGCAGCTTTCCTGGGGGCTGCTGCTGCCTGCAGAGCTGCTGCTGGTTCCCATTGTTTGCATCTGGCTGTGGGGATGCAGTGCAGCTTTCCTGGGGGCTGCTGCTGCCTGCAGAGCTGCTGGTGGTTCCCATTGTTTGCACCTGCCTGTGGGGATGCTGGGCAGCTTTCCTGGGGGCTGCTGCTGCCTGCAGAGCTGCTGGTGGTTCCCATTGTTTGCACCTGCCTGTGGGGATGCTGGGCAGCTTTCCTGGGGGCTGCTGCTGCCTGCAGAGCTGCTGGTGGTTCCCATTGTTTGCACCTGCCTGTGGGGATGCTGGGCAGCCTTTACTGGCCAAGAAGGTTCACGACTCCTGGCCAGTATCAGGAATGGTGTGGCCAGCAGGAGCAGGGAGGACATTCTTCCCTTGTACTTGGCACTGGTGAGGGCACACCTGGAGTGCTGTGCCCAGCTCTGTCCCCTCAGTTTAGGATGGACACTGAGTGCTGTGTCCAGCTCTGTCCCCTCAGTTTAGGGTGGACACTGAGGGCTGTGTCCAGCTCTGTCCCCTCAGTTCAGGATGGACACTGAGATGCTCAAGTGTGTCCAGAGGAGGCACCCAGGCTGCTGAGGGGCTGGGAGCACAAACCCTGTGAGGAGCAGCTGAGGGAGCTGGGGGTGTTCAGCCTGGAGAAAAGGAGACTCAGGGGTGCCCTCATCACTCTCCACAGCTCCCTGAGAGGTGGCTGTGCCCAGGTGGGGTTGGGCTCTTTCTCCAGGCAGCTCTGGCAGAAGGAGAAGACACAGCCTCAAGCTGCACCAAGGGAAATGTAGGTTGGATATTAGGAAAAGTTTTTTACAGAAGGTACTGGAATGGTCTGCCTGTGGAGGTGGTGGAGTCACCATCCCTGGATGTGTTTAAGAAAACACTGCTTGTGGCAATTAGTGCCAGGGTTTAGTTGAGGTTAGGGTTGGACTCGATGATCCTGGAGCTCTCTTCCAGCCCAGTGATTCTGTGATTCTGGGGGCTGCTGCTGCCTACAGAGCTGCTGGTTGTCCCCATTATTTATGGGGTGGAATGGTCAGACCTACGGAGAGAGATTCAGCCATACCTCTCTGAGCTTGATGATTTTGGTGTGAGGTCAGCTGCTCCGCTGCACATCAGGAAAAGAGTGCCAAGGGCAGCCCAGCTTATAAGGACCTCTTCCCTCTTGTGTTGTACAAAAGGAACACAGGAAAGGGGGAATGAACCAAAGTGTAGAGGCAGAGTTGACATTTACTATAGCCAGAGGACAACCACTGCATTAGGAATTTTCTGTGCTTTCCCCACTAAAATAAACACGTGATAGATTTATGTTGGCTCCAGTTTGAAATTCAACCAACTTCTTTAAAAGAAATTACAGAGTCCCATAAAGCAGAAGAATAATGGATGGAAATACTTTACATGCTTGGAGGGAAATTGGAGAGTATTTAGGTGTGATAAAGCATTGTGAAATGATTTACAGAACTGTTTTGGGGTGGGAACATTTTAAATCATTTGTGTTCTTATGGGATAATTAAACAGCTTACAGGACATGGTCTTTTCAGAGTGACTGCTCTGACTGCAATCCTCTATTGCTGGACTTAGAAATATATTTAAACTCTGTTCTTGGCCATGAAGAATATTTTTAACAGCCTGTTTAAATATGAAAGCAAATGAGGAGATATACTAGGTGCCAGGCTCTCAGCCATCCTAGCCAGGGTTAGAAGTAAAACAGTCCTGCAAACAGGAGTGTGGAATTAATTTTAAAAGATTTACCAACTTAAGAAACTAGACAGAGGGATTTAATTAAAGTCAGAGGAGATGAGAGGTAGCTAGATTAATCTTGGAGGCTGGATTAGTTGATGAATGGAGCCCTTTTGTCTGTTCTTAGTTAATATTAATTTCTGGTGCTGTACTCATTTTTTATAGATTTTTTTTTTTGTATGTATTTTAAAGAAATCCCACTGCTTGGGCTGGTTAAACACCTTTCATTTCACCTACTTTGTTTTTTAATATATTGTGTTAGTGGTTTATAATTGTCATCTAAGTTACAAGATAACCTTTCCAGTCCTTTACCTTAGATGACTCTTTTTTTTTCAACAGAAAGCCTTTTAAAAGTCATTCACCAAATGGAGAATATCAAGCATCAAATATAAAAGCATGTCTTAAAAAAACCAACCAACCAACCAACCAAAAACACCAACCATATTAAAATGCAAATAAGAAACCAAAGAAACCAATCACACAATTACTTAAAAAAAAAATCAATCACCTCAATACCTCAATATTAAGTGAATCATATAAAAAAACCGTCTGGGTTTAAAAATTTGTTTGGAATCTAAAATATCCTCAGGAACCCAAAAACAAGTCTCCTTGAAAACAAGCCCTGGATATATCAAATGTATTAATATTTCCCATGGAGTCAAGTGTCATTGTATGCCCTTGACAATGCAGTTCCTTTTTCAGGAAAAAAAGAAAAAAAAATCTATATTTCTTTCAGAAGTGGTTGTATCTGTCCCTGATGGGCAACCATAAAGGTGTTGTTCAACCACAGATTAAAAAAAACAACCTAGCTGCAGTATGTTCTTTTATTTTGCAGGCATCTTATCCATGAAGAATGTATTTCAGTTCTGGAATAAGATATGAACAACTCTAAAGGTATATTAAATGAAAGAACTCAATTAATAAATACCTGAAGTCCAGAAGTTGTCAGAAAAAAAGAGCAAGAGACAAAGAATTGGGAACAAATCAGATTATAAGTTATGTGCTGTCTAAAGAAGCAGAAATGCTGTGAGTTGGAACCATGACTATGACACAAAGAGATTACAAACTAGTAATTCATATTAATTATTCTGACCCTGTCAAGGTCCTTTAACAAGTCTTTCTGAATATGGTCTGTTTTCTTACACACAATAATAATTTTGTACTTTTTATTAGCACTTCCATTGCTTGCTAAGGACTTAACATCTAAGAATATTTTTAATGGGATTTTTCCAGATGGTGCTCTAAATTTGTGCATCTTTATGTTCCATGTTGTCACAGTTAAGCAGAAGGCACATACGGGTTTCTGAGCCTGGTGTGTTAATTTTTTCAGTATTGCTATTTATATTTCACACATAGTTAGACATGCAAAGCTCATGCTGACATATGTGTATGTGTGTGCACACTAATTATTATAATTTCTCAAGGTCAAGTAGAGCTCATGTCAATTTGGAGAGGTATTTCCCATCCTTCTACCATCTCTGGCTTTACCAGAGGGGTAAAGCTACAAGTAAAAAGGTCAGGCTTCTGTTTAAACTAACAATTCTTCTTGGCACATAATTACATCCACAGGAATTTATTGCAAATTGACCTTCCCTAATATTTCTAAACGTGTTGTTGGTGGCACAGCATGGTCAAGAATGTGATTATTTCTTGGACTCCATTTCCAAACTTCTCTGTGACTGCCAGCAGTGAAATGCAATAAGTAGGAATAAGAATATTCTTCTCTTCCTGCCATTTGTTCCTTTCTCTTTGCCACTTTTGCTTCATTAGCTTTATGCTTATGAATGCTCAGTGAAGGTTTTAAAGCCAAACCATGTTGAATTTAGGGGAATTTTGATAAGGTGCTAAGATAAGAAGGGGTGACTCTCACTCTGGCATTAGAGTGCAGACAGAATGAACAAATTTTTAGCTGGGACAGAGGCTGTAGCCTGAGAGATTCTCTGCCTCAGCAGCTCCCCAAGCTCCTGCCATTTTCCCAAAGGATCTGATTCCAGGGGGCATGTGAAGCACCACTTAGCAAGGCAGCCCAGAGTCTGTGATTTCCATTTCATGCCTCAGGGTCTTGCCATTAGGTGCAAACTCAGAGTGCTTGCTGCCACTCGGGTGCTGATGGACATGGGAGTATCTGTTAAGGAAGATTTCATTTAAACTCTCTGTGCTCTTCAGCAAGAACATTACATCAGCTGCTTGACTGCAGGTGGTAGAAAATGTGCTGTACTTATTTTATTTTATTTTATTTTATTTTATTTTATTTTATTTTATTTTATTTTATTTTATTTTATTTTATTTTATTTTA
>VZUI01047481.1:0-35394 GCA_013401135.1 Cettia cetti
ATAAAATAAAATAGACAATTAGGAGACAAAGAAACAAAGCTTTTCGGCCGAGGTGCTGATACCAACAAGATCAGCACACCGTCCCACTTCAGATCCTTTGTTTTAAGGGCTTCTGTATTACAATATTTAAATATAACATTTGGTGTTTCTGAGGGTGGGCTGGCGGGGCTGGAGGGGGGGATGGAAGGGGGGGATCCAGCCCTGTCCCTCACGAGTCCTGAGGGAGAATCCCAGGGATGGTTTCCTGCTGCTCCAGCCTAAATCTTGGCTTGGGATTTTTCTCCCCTGGAAAAAGGAGGTGCAAACTCTGTGGTCCCCGAAGTTCTGGGGTAACCTCTGTGGATTCACTCCTGCTGCTGGGAGAGCTGGGCTGGGCCCATCACTCCTCCTCCCTTCTCCTCCTGCTCTTTTCTCCTCCCTGTCCTTTCCCAGGAGTCATTCCCAGCCAGGAGCTGCTCTGGGGGGCTGGGGATGGATTTGGGGCGCTGAATGGTGACTCCTTCCCCATCTTTTTTGTCTTTCCAAGAACAAAATCCCTCCTGAGCCCTCGGTGGGTGTGATGGGCAGCCCATGCCGGGGATGAGTTACGCTGCAGCCGGTCCTTATCACATTCCAGGGAGATCCTGGAGGCAGATCCACGGGGATCTGTGGCCAGGCCAGCTCGGGGGGAAGCAGCTCAGTGATTTACAGGAGTGAGAATCGCTCCCCTGGGCGCCTGAGTGCCATCAATCCTTTTAATTCAGCTCTCAGAGCTGCTCAGGGAGGGCCTGGTGTGCTCCTGATTTATTTTCCCTGTTTTGGAATCAGTGATAGCAGCTGTTATCCAGAGTTCTTGTGTGCCTGAGCTCCAAGAGTTTATCCATTGCCACTGGAACTCTTTTAATCTTAATTTAAAACAGAAGAAAAATGGCTGCATGAAGTTCACATTCCATTTTCCACGGGACTCTGTTGATAGCAGAGGGACAATCCCGGCCTCATCCCCCCCTCTTCCCTGTCCAGCGCTTCAATCAGAGGCTGCTAATTGTGCTGTTAATGAGGGGAGAGGTTTCCTCATGGATTCCCAGCCTCCATCCTTGTCCCCATCTCCATCCTGAGCTCCACTCAGGCTCCATCCCCAGCCAAGGATGGGAGCAGCAGCTGAAGCAGAGCCCGGCCCTGACACCCCCAGCTCTGCATCCAGCACGGATTGGATGTTGGAGCTGCATCCATGAATTCAGGGAAAATCCATTATTCCCACGGGAATCAGCAGGGATAAACCCAAACCCAGAGGGGGGAGGCTGCATCCAGCCTGGAGCAGGGAAAGGCTGCACAGCCCTGAGGATTTCCAGGATTTCTGCACTGGAATTTGGGCATCCAGGCAGGATCTGCAGGGCCTGGAGCTTCATCCAAACCCGGGCAGGAAGCTCAGTCAGATCCCAAGGGAAACAACAATTCCTGGAGAACCAGAGGGGCACTGAGCGTGAAGACAAAGCAGGGAGGAAATATAAATAAATATTAAAATTATTATAAACATAAATGTATAAAAATATAAAAACTAGTATTAAAACTAATATTAAAATTAATATATAAATGAATATAAAAATGAGTATATAAATGAATATAAAAAAGAGTATATAAATGACTATATAAATAAATATATACACGATAAATAAATATTTAAATGGATATAAAAATAAATATTTAAATAAATGTATAAATGAATAAATAAATAAATGTATAAATGAATATAAAATGAATATTAAAATGAATATAAAATGAATATAAAAATGAATATAAAAGGAATATAAAAATGAATATAAAAGGAATATAAAAATGAATATAAAAATGAATATATAAATAAATATCTAACCCTCCCTGCTTTGATCTGCTGGAGGATCTGCCAGACTGCCATGCTGTACTTCCAATTCCACAAAAAAAAAAAAAAAAAAAAAAAAAAATCCAACTGGCTCTTTTATTTTCGAAGAGGGGCTAAAAAAAGGAGACTGGAAGTGCCAGGGATTCAGAACAGACAAGTGCAGGTGTTGCTTTGTTTCCTTTCTGGAAAGCCACTTTTAGATCTGATTTTCAAATTGCTGCTGCTTTTTGTGAATCTCCAAGGAAGGTGTCAAGACAGATCAGCTTGAAAATCCCTGTGCTGCTCTCTCCAAGTATTTTGCATAAGTGAGGCAATTCTTTTGCTAAATAAAAACACAGAGTTGGGCCTGGAAGAGAAGAAAATGTCCATCAAGGACCCAGCTGATGCCAATCAACGCTCAGCCTTCAGTGCTGCAATAATTTCCTGGCTGAAGGCAGCAAAAAGCTCCATCCTTCGAGGATTTCTCTCTTCAGGGATTTCTGTTTAAATCCCCCCACCCCCCCAAAAAAAGCAGGGTTTCCATGAGGGGGTTACTTGCAGCTGGGGAAAACTTTTTATAGGGAAGTGGTGAAATCCAGCTGGAGGAATGAGGGATTTTCCACCTGCAAGGTCAGGGCTGGAGGCAGCGAGGTGAGGCTGGTGCTGGGGTCAGGAGGGTTGGGGAGGGCTGTGGGATCTGCAGGAATTGGGGGCTGGGAGGGGCAGCAGCTCCCACAGCTTTTGGTGGGATGTGCAGGTGGGGAGGGAGTGGGATCTCAAAGCCCATCCCATCCCAGCCCTGCCGTGGGCAGCGACACCTTCCACCCTCCCAGGCTGCTCCAAGAGTCCAGCCCGGCCCTGGGCACTGCCAGGATCCAGGGGCAGCCACAGCTGCTCTGGGCACCTGTGCCAGGGCCTGCCACCCTCCCAGGGAACAATTCCTGCCCAAAATCCACCCAGCCCTGCCCTCCGGCACTGGGAGCCATTCCCTGCCTCCTGTCCTTTTGTTCCTTGGCTCTGATCCCTCCCCAGCTCTCCTGGAGCCCCTTTAGGCGCTGAGAGGGTCTCCAAGGTGTCCCTGGAGCCTTCCCCTCTCCAGGTGAACATTCCCAGCTCTCCCAGCCTGGCTGCAGCCTTTGGAGCAGCTTTGGGGGGCTCTGGACTCGCTCCAGCAGCTCCAGGGGCTCCCTGGGATGGGATCCCAGAGCCGGGATGGGATGGGTGGGATGGATGGGATCCATGGGGTGGGATGGATGGGATAGGATGGGATGGGATGGGTGGGATGGATGGGATGGGATGGGTGGGATGGGATCCATGGGATGGGTGGGATGGGATGGGGTGGGATGGGGTGGGATGTGAGGTGGAAGATGAGGGTGGGCGAGGGCTGGGGAGGAGGATGAACAGAGCAGACACGGAGAGGGGCCGGGCTGGAGCAGAGCAGGCACAGGGGGTCCCCCTGCGCCCCCTCCCAGCCGGCTGCGGGCGGGCAGCGCCGGGGGGGCCGAGCGGCTGCGCCTGGGAGGGGGGCGGCTCCTTGGGGCGGCCCCGGCCGTGTCCCCTCCCGTGTCCCCTCCCGTGTCCCCTCCCCGCGCCGTCCGCAGTGCTGCCGCCCGAGCAGCGCAGCGCCAGCGCGGCCGTGCGCGGGGAGCGGCCCCGGGAGCCCCAAACCCCGGGAGCCCCAAACCCCGGGAGCCCCAAACCCCGGAGCCCGGCCCAGGTAAGGGGGGGCTCGGGGGTCCCCCGGCGCCGCAGCGGGGCGTGGCACCGGGACAGCGGCAGCGGGGGGCTCTCGGGAGGTGCCGCGGGCTCCGCAGGGATCGGGATGGGGATGCCGCTCTGGGGGGGGTCGCGGTGCTCCTCCGGGGGTGTTCCTCGCCCCCGCGCCCCGCTCTGGGCCCGGAGAAAGTTGCGGCAGCCCGGTGGGTGACACCCCGCAGCCCGCGTCGCCCGTGGGTGGCCGGTGGCAGCGGGTCCCCGGCGGTGCGTGGGGCTGGCAGCGCCCGTGGGTGCGGGTGGGGGGAGCCTCTGGGTGCTGCCGCTCGTCTTGGCCGTGCGCGGACAACTTTGGAGCGCGTCGGGCATTTGCGGGGGTTGAAGCCCCCCAAAATCGGCGCTTTTCCCCGTCCCCGGAGCGTGCCCGGCCGGCTGAGCCCCTTCCCGGACTCCTGGCAGCGGAGGGATGTGGGGAGCGCCCCGAGCCTGCTGCCGGCACATTTTGGGGTGCTCTGCTCCCTGCTGGGGCTCTGCGAGGGCATCGCTGCCCGGCTCAGGGCGCCCCGCGGGCTCTGGAGGGGCTGCTCCTTTCCCAAGGGATGCGAACGGCATCCAAAACCTTCCTGGAGCAGCCCGGAACCTCCAGGAGGCGAAACCACCTCGGGAACGAGGCTGCTGGAAGCCGCCGCTCCCAGGGATGGCTCCTTCCAGAAAAGGCACCTGATTATGTCTCTTGCTGGTGTCTTTCTAATAATTCTGCTAATAAGCTGGAGCGGCAATTTGTCTTTGTGCGGCGATGAGCGCTCCTGCATTTCCCTGCTCCAAGGGCTCCGAGCAGAAGCAGCTGCTGCTCCGGGCTCGGGCCACGCCACGCTCCTCCCGGGATCCCGGGAGCGTGTCTGGATCAGCCTGATCCCCCTCTTCCCATGAGGTTGCAAGAAAAAAAAAAAAAAAAAAAAAGAAAAGAAAAAAAAAAAAAAGAAAAAGAAAACAAAAAAGATAAGACAAGGCTTCCAAACACGGCCAGTTGGCTCCAGGGATGCAGAGAGGAGAACAGATGAACCATTTGCTTTAATTACTGGTATCAAAAGCCCGTGCTGCAGCTTAGCCTGAAAATAAATATTGTTAATGTTGTGACACTGGGCTGTGTTTGATGATGCATCGTTCATCCGGAGGGAGCGAGCGAGCTGCGAGCTGCTCTGGAGGCTGACTCAGATCGCTGCCTCGGGGGCTCCGTGGGGAGGGATCAGCCCGGGGGACGCCGAGCCGTGGGGCTGGGAATGGCTGGAATTGCTGGGAATTGCTGGGAATTTAATTGCTGGGAATGGCTGGGAATGGCTGGGAAATGCTGGAATTGAATTGTTGGGAATGGCTGGGAATGGCTGGAATTGCTGGGAATTGAATTGCTGGGAATGGCTGGGAATTGAATTGCTGGGAATAGCTGGGAATGGCTGGGAATTGAATTGCTGGGAATTGAATAGCTGGGAATTGAATGGCTGGGAATGGCTGGGAATGGCTGGGAATGGCTGGGAATGTCTGGGAATTGCTGGGAATGGCTGGGAATTGCTGGGAATGGCTGGGAATTGCTGCCGGGGGCGCTTGGCCGGGCGTCCCGCAGGAGGGGAGCGCTGGGTGGGCGCGGCTCGCCCGCAGCAGCCCCGGGGCACGGCCGGGTGGGAATCCAGCGAATTCCAGCCCCGCTCGGTGCCTGCTCCGGCTCCGCTCCCGGCTCCTTCCCGGCTCCCCTCTGCGCCGCCCTGGCTCTGCCGGCTGTGGGAAAAGCGGATTTTTGGTGCGGAGCCGCCTTTGCCGACAGCCCCGAGCTCACTGCGGGCTCTGCCGGCCCGGGGTGGAACATTCCCGGCTCTGGAAAGGGCCAGGGCAGGGAAACTGCCGGGGGGGGATGAGGGGCCTCGGCCTCGCCTTGTGCACAAGTTGGAGGGACTTTCTGCGGGGGGTGACAACGAGCGGTCCCCCGTGGGGCCTGGGGCAGTGGTGGCAGCGGTGGCCGTGGTGGCACTGGTAGCACTGGTGGCAGCGGTGGCAGCAGTGGCACTGGTGGCACTGGTGGCAGAGGTGGCACTGGTGGCACTGGTGGCTGTGGTGGCACTGGTGGCAGCGGTGGTACTGGTGGCAGTGATGGCTGTGGTGGCACTGGTGGCACTGGTGGCAGTGATGGCTGTGGTGGCACTGGTGGCAGCGGTGGCAGTGATGGCTGTGGTGGCACTGGTGGCACTGGTGGCAGCGGTGGCAGCGCTGTCCCCGGCTCGGTGCCCTCCCGCCGCCCGCAGCCCGGTGACGCCGTCACTGCAGTCAGGGCCAATTAGCGCTGGCAGTAATGAACCGCTCCGGGGGGTCCCAGCGAGCTCCGGGGGCCGGGAAGGGAGGGGGGGCTGCGCTTCCCGGGGCCGGGAATTGGTGAATTCCCGCGCCTCCCTCGGCTGCAGGGAGCGCGCCCGGGCCGGGCTGGTTTGTGAAGGGTCGCGTGGTGGGGGCGGCAATCGCAGCCCGGGGAGGTTGGGATCCAGCTCCGCTCGGGATCGGGGGTGCCGGGGATGGGGGCACGCCGGGCTGCGTGAAATCAGGTACTGGGGGGTTTGGGGAGGAGAGGAACTGGGGGAGCTGGGGGAGCTGAGGGAACTGGGGAAACTGGGGGAGCTGGGAGCCCGGCGTGCCCCGGGCTGTGCACACCCTGAGCTGTGGCTGCGTGCTCCCCTCTGCCCGTGGCCCCCTCTGCCCCTCTGGCCGCGCCATCCCCGCTGCTGTCCCTGTGTGGTGACACCGCGGCCCTCCCCCATCCCTGGGGCGCCTGGTGGGGACTGTCACCCTGCCCTGGCAGCGAGCAGGACCTGCCACCCCCCGAGCTCACCCGGCTGGTGCTTCCCAGCCTTTTCCCGTGGCCAAACTCCGTCCGAGGGGCCCGGGGCGGGACCCCAGCCGGGGTCCGGGTGGCTCCGGCCGTGCCCCCTGGCCCTGGCATCCCGGTGCGGTGCTGGAGCCGCGCGGGAACCTTCCCGTTGCTAAGCAGCTCCTGAGCAGCGATGGCAGCACCGGGTGGGCTCGGGGTGTGCTCAGACCTCACCTGGATCTGCCCCTCCGGCAGCCCCGGGTGAGTTGGATACACCCAGGAGTGGGCTAGTTATTTAATTTAAATTTTTTTTGTTGTTTTTCCTGTAATTAACCACGGGCAGTAAATCCGTGCGATGGCATCCTAACAGTGTTTGGTTTAGGAGGGAGCTGCTGGAGGAAATGTCAACGTGCTGCTTAAATAAAATTGACTGAGCTGCTGCTCAGCTGCCTTGGGATGCAGCTTTGTCTGGAGGATGACAGGAAGCCGGGAATTCAGGGGGAGTGGAATAAAAGCAGCTCTCAGCACCTTGTGGGAATTTAAAGGCAGCAGTGGCATCAGTCAAGCCAAAAGGGATTGGTGTTCCCAAAGCCTCCCGGTGCTGTGGGGAGGATTTGACTGGAGGGCAGTGGAGGCATGGCTTTGCTTTTCCTGCCACTGTCACCTGTGGACCGTGGCTGTCACACTGAGCTTTAATTAACTAATTAGTACCTCACTGACCAGGGAAGTTGTGGGGCTGCTGCTCCCTGCCAGGGGCTGAAGGATGAGGTGACCCCGGGGCTGGCATTCCCAAAATCTGCATTCCCAGGAGCCGCAGCTGCCCTGGGGTCTGAGCCCAGCCGTGGCTGCTGCAGGATGTGGGGACACAGGGCTCTGTCCCCTGCTGCTCCCTCTGGGGTTGTCCTGTCCCTTTCCAGGTGTCCAGGAGCAGCCCCAGCCCCGGCAGCTTCCTGCCAGCTGAGCTCTGCTCCCTCCTTCCTGCTTCCAGAGGAGGCCCGGCCCCCTTGGGTGCTGCTCCCTCAGCACCATCCTCGGGCAGCTGGCCCAGTTTTGCCCGAACTTCCTGAAGCCACTCACACGTGGGATGAGACAAATGATGGAATGTTGGGATTTGAGGGAATTTGGGCGTGTGGGACCCTGCTGTGGGGCTGGGCTGCCCTCCTGGCCCTCCCGGCCCTCCCTGAGACCCCCCTGATCATCCTGCAGGGTTACACAGCTGCTCCTGCAGGTATTTGGGGGGATATTTCCCCTTTTCCCCCTCCTCTGTGGGTAAATCCAGCAGAACCAAATCCTGCCTGGAGCCAGAGGACAGTGAGGACCTGTCCCCATAGCCATGGAATCCTTCATAGGGAATGGTGCAGGATCTGCAAAGTCCTGGGCAAGGACGAGCCTGGATGTTGGGAGATGCTCAGGGCACAGCTGGATGTGGGCTGTGGTGTCTGTGCCAGGTGTCTGGGCAGGATTTGGAATTCCCTGTGCTTTGCAGCTCCTCCTGGGCACCAGGCATGGAGCAGAGCAGGATTTGGAATTCCCTGTGCTTTGCAGCTCCTCCTGGGCACCAGGCATGGAGCAGAGCAGGATTTGGAATTCCCTGTGCTTTGCAGCTCCTCCTGGGCACCAGGCATGGAGCAGAGCAGGATCTGGTCCTGATGGATTTGGGAAGATGGCTGGAAACGTCCCCAGGAGCTGGGAGAGGTTTCCAGCCAGACTTGGTGTTTCCCTGAGGAGACAATTCCATCCTGGCTCATCCCAGCTTTGGCATTTGCTCCTCACACTGCTCAGCTGGGGGGGTCTCAGTGTGTCCCTGTCACCCCAAAATGAGCCCTATCAGGCGATCCCATCCTCATCCTCATCCCCTATTTTTCCATCCCCTGCTCCAGCTGTGGAGCACAAACCTGCCCCGGTGCCACAAACCCCACCATCCCAGGAGAGGATCACTTTGGATCCATTCAGCTTCCAAACCTCCTGCTTGGAATAATCTCCCACTTGGCACCAGAGCAGCAGCGTGGGTTGGTTGGTTGGGGTCTGGCTGTTGCTCCCTGCTCCAGGTGAGGGGATGATCCCCAAAATCTGTCTTTTTCCACCTGGATTAATCTCATCAGGCTTTGTCAATGGAAAAATTACCTCATCATTGGCACTGGCAGGTGGTGAGAGCAGCAGACTTATTCAATATTTAAGAAAGCTGCATTGCAGAGCTCAGGAGGCTGGAGGGAGAAATAGGTTGCCTGTGTCAGTGTCTGCTGCTGGAGACAATCTCTGCAGGCATCGGCTGGCAAGCGTGGAGCTGGCTGGAAAAACCTCACCCTTGCCCTGGGAGCCTGGAAAAGATGGAATTTTCTCCCTCCTCACCTGCTTTGGCATTTCCAGGTGGCTCCAGGGGTGCCTCAGTGCTGGGCTCTCTGCAGGTGTGCAGCTCTGCAGCGAGCCAGCACCGTGGGGCGGGATGGGCTCGTTCCATGGGGAATTCCATGCCTTTCCCACCCTCCCACGGCTGCTGTCAGGTGCTCCTGACACTGCACCTGCCAGGTTTGGGGTGCTGGAGGCTTGGCCAGAGTCGGGCAGCTCCTGGCAGATCCCTCCCTCAGGTGATGGATCCACGGAAGGAGCTCGATCCCGTTGGTTGCAGCATGACCAGCTCCAGGGGCTCGGTCACACAGGAGTAATGGAGCAGCCTGATTGGAGTCATGTGGCCCTTCCTCAAGGCCAGAAATTAAAACCTCACTGCTATTCCTGGCTCTGCCCGGGACGCGCCGCCGGAGCTGCCGGCGTCCGTCGGAAAAGCTCGGCATGAGACAGCTCCTCACACCCCCACCCACAGCAGGGCAGCAGAGCAGGGACCCTCCGGGGTCAGCCAAACCCTGCAAGGTCTTGGCACCCTCCTGGGTGGGGATATTTCCATTTCATTCAGGAAACGCTGCTGCATCCCATCGATCCATGCTTGGATGGCCACGTCCTGGTGGCTGGGGAGGCAGGATTTGGCAGGAGCGGGGGGAAAAGCCACCCTGAGCTGTTATTTTGTTCTTTCCCGTGTGCTAAAAATGCTGGAGGAAGCATTAGGGCAAGCGGGGGTAGTTGCTGGAAGTAATGCAAAGTAGATTTTCCAAATCTATTATTTATAGGCGGAGAAAGGGATTGTGTATTCCTCCAGGAACCGGCCCCGGGCTCCGCAGAAAGTTCCAGTTGGGGAAAAGAGTTTTCCTCCCTGGCTAGGAAAAACCCAGGGATTTTCCCCTCGTTGGGATGGACATTCCTGCCCCGTGTGACCTTGGGAGGGTCCCTTATCCTCCTGCATCTCCCCCAAAAATGGGGGGAGGCTTCGTGGTGCTGCTGGGGCTGTGCCCACCCCGACCCCCGGCTGTGCCAGGGCTCTTCATTCCCAGCGGGAATTCCCTGCTGCACTGCGCATTGTGGAGGTGGCAGGGGGGACTTAAATGAACAATTTGCTTCGTTAAGTGACCTTGTTAATGGGAGCCTTCTGGTTTGGCACGGGAACAGGCGCTGTGTGAACCAGCAGAGCACTAATTACCCACGTGCTTCGCTTCTCCTGCTCTTCCAAAAATACTTTTTTACGTCCCCAAGTTTTCCATGAAGCCAAGGTGAGCCTCAAGCCTCCACTGGCTCCTCAGGGAGCGATGAGAAATCCCTGCAGTACTGCAGAGTGGTTTTCCCCCTCTTTTTTGGGAGAGTTGGGTGCTTTTTCCTGCCTTGGAGCTGGTGATTTCAGTGGGGCAGTTTTGCCAGCTCCCATTTTCCATCATTTCCTCGGTATAATCTCCCCAATTTCTCTGCTGGAGTTTTGCTGGAGTTGCTTTGTGCCCTACAAAAGTGCCTTTACCAGTTTGGGGAGAGCTCTGGTCCTGCTGGGATGCTGGTTTTGGGACCTGCTGGGATGAGGGGAACTGAGAGATCCCTTCCAGGCAGGGAGGAATCCAAGGCAGCATCATGCCAGGGCAGCAGGATGGGAAGGTGAATGATCCATGGGCTGGGAGCAGCCTCGTGGTCCATGGCTGGGCTCTGCAGAGGAGGTTTTTTTGGTGAATTTTTTAGCTCTGCTGCAGGCAAATTTATCAAATCCCTGGTTTTCCCTCAGAAGAGGTGACGGATGAATGGATCCATCCATCCCCATCCCCCCGCAGTGAGCAGGAGCTGTGGGTGGAGGGGAAAACACCTCAAAAAATGGGAATAAAGCAACAACCAGGCAGTGGATTCGACATCCGCTTGTATTTTAAGGAGAAGGGTTTGGAGAACCCTCTCTGGATGAACCTTTGGAGAGGAGTGGACACACCCTCCTGTTTGACTCCTGTGTTTTATCTCCTGGATCCTCTTGGCAAAGACTTCAGTAAACCAAAATGAAAAAGAAGGAGGTTGTGGGGGTTTGGGGTGTTTTTTGTTTGTTTGTTTGTTTTTTTCCAGAGGGAATGTGGTTTGGGAAAGCGCAGCCAGGCATGCTGGAATCTGGGGAGAAAGTTTCCTTGTTTGTGGCTGTTTCTCTGGAATGCATCCCCCTCTTCCCTCCCGACCCTGAAGCCTCGTAATTAATGTGAGGTTGGGGATTCATTAATTACACCCAGGCTGTGCTGCCCTCCTAAAGAGACATTCCTGCTCCAAACCCTCTTAACCCCACAAACAAAACCTTTCCCAGCGTGATTTTTAGGGATTTCTTCGTTGTTTTCCCCTAGGGCCTGGCTGGGAGCTCCATTTCCTCGCTGGCATCCGGCAGCAAAGTGACCCAAGTCGCTGCGGTGGCGGGTTGGTGACAGCCAGCGGGGGCACTGCTGTCCCCAGACTCGTGCCCGCGGTGGCCGGCGATGACCGACGCGGTGCTGGGCGGCTCCTCTGACCGGTGGATGTGCCCCAGTGACAGGACCATGTCCCTCCGAGCCAGGTGACAGCAGGGCTGGGGGACAGCCCCCGGGGTGGGCGGTGACACAGCTCCTTCCCCTGGGGACACCGGGAGTCGGCTCGGGGCTCTGGGGTGGGGAGGTTTTGTTGTGTTTGCTCCTAAACCCCCTGAGCGGCGTGGTGGGGACAGAGCAGGGACCTGGGGCTGTCCCTGTGTCCTGTCACCCTGCAGGGTGACGCCACACCCACCCTGGAGCACATCTCCAGCCCGGATGGGGGCTGGCTTTGGGGCCTGGAGGTTTGGGGTGGCTTTTTGGGAGCAGTGGAGCTCCATGGGGAGGGACCAGGAGTTGGGGACTGTCCCCCTGAGCTGGGAGGTGTCACAGGCTGTGCCGGGCCGGGCTCTCCTCATCCCTGCTCCCACCTAATCCTTGTTCCCTCTCTTTCCCTGTGCTTCCCAGCAGTGAGAAGGAGCAGTAAGTATCATCCTTGCTTTTATTTTTCACTTATTCCTCTTTTCCCGCTGCTTTGATGGCCCGAGAACAGGAGAAAACTGGGTTTGGATGCAAAAAAAAGTTAAATTTGGGAAGTGTTGCGCAGGGTCTTAAGGCTCAAGACCACGAGGGTCTGTTCAATCCGGAGGGGAAAAGAGTCAGGAAAGGTTTTTGGGTGAGCAGGGAGGTGAGGAATGTTTGCCTTTTGCACCCTGGAGTGGCAGACGTTACCCTGTCAGCAGCTTAGCGCTGCCTGACGCCCAGGCTGGGAGAGAGGATCTTTGGGAATGATGTTAGAGGCAGAAACACTCCCATCTTTGGAGAGATGTTCCCAAAAAAAAAAAGCCACCCACTCCTGTGCCACCGCCCCGGCCCCGCGGCTGCCAGGCAGAGCTGGTGCTCCAGGGTGCCCAAGCAAACGTGGAAAAAATGGGAATATTTCTGAAAAGGAATTCTCCCTCCTCCTGAAACCAATGTTTCCATGTGAAACCCCCTAAAAACAGAGACCAGAGCTCCCAGCCGCGGGTGGGGGCTCACGGGATGGGATCTGGGGGCCGGGGAGGTGCTGGGGCTTTGGGAGCTGGTGCCTGGGCACAGCCAGGGCTGGGAATCGAGCCGGGGCTGCATCCCTGTCCCCCCTGTCCCCCCTGTCCCCGCTGTCCCCGCAGGCCCCCGGCGGGCTGGGCAGCACAGCCCGACCGGCAGCGCAAGGACGAGGAGCTGACGGACGAGGAGAAGGAAATCATCAACAGGGTGATCGCCCGCGCCGAGAAGATGGAGGAGATGGAGCAGGAGCGCATCGGGTAAGGCGACAGCGAGGGACAGGGCCAGGGCCAGGGCCAGGGACAGGGACAGGGACAGGGCCAGAGGGGCCCCGAGCGCGGCAGGAGGCTCTGCTTGGCTGCGTTCCTGGGCAGCAGCCTCTGCACTGCGGTGCTGCTCCTGAAAGGAGCCTGCGGGGGAGCTTTGGGCCCCGGCCAGGAGGAACCTGCGCGCAGGGGAGGAGCGGCTCCGGGCGTTCTGCTCTCACCCCGGGGGGGTTTCTGCCGGAAAGGGGTCGCTGATTGCAGCTCAGAGCATGAGGAGCTCGGTGCTGCTCTGGGAATGCGGTTGGAGGGCGATGGATCCGTGCCGGGGGTTAATCCCGGGGTTGTGTGTGAGGCTCCTGGGGTGCCACAGCCACTGGTACCCCATTTTTCCCCAGGGGCGTTCCCGGTGTTTCCTTTCCTGCCAGGTGAAAGGAGCTAACGCTCGGTATCCACCCCTTGCTGTGCCGGGAATGGTTTTCCAGAGGGATCTCCTTAATCCCATTGGGATCACGCCTGTTTTCCTGACAGAGGAGCAGTTTCTTCTTGCCGAGTTTAAACATCCACCACTGCTTTTTCTTCTTTTCCTAGCAGGGAAAATACTCAGGCCCAGGCAGGGGCCACACTCCCCACTGCTTTGGGGAGCCCCAAACTCCCTCTCACAGCTCAGGGACAGTTTTCTGTCCCTTAAACACCGGGCTGCAATGCAGCCCCGGGGCGCTCCACCTGCAGAGAAGTGCTGGATTTGTTTCCTCTTTTTTTTAGAAATCCTTGCTTAGGAGGGCCCATGAACACCCTGGGAAGGTTTTCCCTCTCCAGGGGCTGTTCTCCCTGCCGGGGCTCGGCCCCTGCCCCATGGATGTGCTGCTCCCTCAGGCTGGACATGCCTCGGGGGTTTGGCATCGCTTTCCAGCACACAGCCCTTCCCTCTGGCGGCTTTTTGGCAGCAGCCAGGTGAGAGTGGCTCTGAGGGGCGGTGATTCACGCCCGAGAAGCGCTCACAAACTGCTTTCCCCGGCGCTGCCCTTTTGCAGCCCGGTAAAAATCCCTTTCCAACGCCACGCTCCTTGGACGAGGCGTAAATCATCCTGGGGAGAGATTTATTTTGCGCAGCTGTTTTCCGACTTTCCCCTTTCTCCTTTGCCGAGCCGGAGGAGGTTTGCTCATCCTCATTCATGAAAAGCCGGGCGGAGGGGCCGGGAGCCGGGAATTCTGGCGGATGTGCAGCCGCAGCTGATTCCCCTCCTGCGTGGAGGCGTAGCGGGAGCCGTGCCAGCCCCTTTGTGTTTGTTGGCTTGCACAACAAGAGCTTGTAGGATGTTCAGCCCCGGGAATGTGGGACAGCGGCTGGATCAGCCTCGGGAATCATCCGGCTCGGACGTTATCCAGGATAGCGCCTTCTATTACAAAATAATCCGGGTTTGCCAGGCTGGCCTCTGGCAGGGAGGTAAGCAGTGGTGGCTGGCCCTGGGCTGGCCAGGCTGCTTCAGGGAGCTGCTCCTGGAAAGCCTGATTTTTCTGGGATTTTTCTGGGATTTTCTGGGATTTTTCTATCCCTGTAAAGGGGAAAATAAATCCCTTAAAACTCACCCAGAGGGGCCGTGGCTGCTCCATCCCTGGAAGTGTCCAAGGCTGTGTTGGAGCAAGCTGTGCTAGTGGAAGGTGTCCCTGCCCATGGCAGGGGGGGGACTGGGATGAGCTGTAAGGTCCTTTCCAACCCAAACCATTCTGTTATCCCATGAAAACACTGCCTGTGGTTAATATAAGGAATAGTGAGATTCCAGAGGGGGAATATGTGATCAACACTTGGAGTTGCCTCAATAAGTGGAGGTGTTTGAGGGATTCATTTGAGCTTCACACCCAATCCTTGAGGAATCCTGAATCCCACCACCAGGGCTGTGGATGAACCTCCTCGTGCCTCAAACCCTTCCCAAATTTTTGCCCTCCACCTCCCGTACCCTCCATCCCACCAGCCCCTCGTCTCGGGAACAAATCGATGCCTCTTGTTGAGCTGTTGTTTGTGGGATTGGACTTGGTGTCAAAGCCAGCTCAAATTAATCCCATGGAGGAGTATTTTTAGCTCCGAGGGTGGCAGGATCCTGTGGGATACGTGAGCTGGGTGCTGATGAGGGCTGCAGGACAGGGACGTTTGGTGTGGGGGGGATTTTTTTGTCTCGCGGCGCAGAGAAGGACGAGAGGAGCTGGAATCATCTTGAACATGACACAGCAGGAGCACGTCGGGCTGCTGGACTTCAGAGCTGCTGGATGCTCAGGATCATCCCTGGGGATGAGGGACGCAGGGCTGGAAGTTTCAGGGGAGAGGGATTATCCGTGTGGGCAGGGATGGATCCGTCCCTGCCCCGTTTTGCTCTGTGCTCGGGGGTCTCTGTGCTGGCTCTGGTGACAGTGCTGCTGCTCCAGCTGCAATCCATGAGGATCCTGTTTTCCAGCTGCCACAGGAGCACCTGCAGGCACTAATTGACTCCGTTCTGCATCTCTAATTGGGGGCCATCAATAACCCAGCCAGGCTGCTCCGCTGCCTAATGAGTTCCAGCACGCTCCTGGCATTGAGGGAAAGATCTGAAACCAATCCCAAGGTAGAAATGGATATTTCTGGAGAGCACCAAGCTGCCTCTCCCAGAGGGGAGGTGCTGGCTCTGGCTGTGGCCCTGTGGTCCCCTCCCAGAGTGCAGTGGCTTGGCTGTGTCCCCGTGGGTGCCACCTTTGCCCCGAGAGGAGCAGCTCTGCAGCGGGGCTGGATTTTAATTCAGCTCGTGGCTGGGATAATGCAGGAGCAGATGGGAGTCCCCAGGGATTAAATCATTAACCTCCGTGGCAGGGAAGCTGTCTGGGGACCACAGCCTGGGATCTTCATCCCCGTGTGCAGCAGCTCAGCAATAAAATTCAGGCTCAAGGCAGGGAGACAGCCGGGAGTGTCTCCTGGGATGCCAATTTCTGGAGGAGATGAGGTTCAGCCGTGGCCAGGGGGACCAAGCTTGTGCTGATTGAGATTTTGTGGGGGTTTGGTTGAGCTTTTCCCTCCAAAAAACCCTTCTCTCTTATTTCCAAGGCTGCAGGAATTACCACCATGCTGTAGCACACCCTGCAAGCATGGAATGGGATACTTGGAAAAACTCCGTGGGAGTCTTCCCTCTGTGGGTGAGGGCTCAGCCTGGAAAAGCCCCAGTGGTGCTTTGCCTTTAGCTCCCTGCCCACTTGGAGAGGAGGAAAATTGCTGCTCATTTCTCATCCCAATTTTAATTATTCAATTTCCCTTAATCTGGAGCTTGGCTGCTTTTCCTGTTCCCTTTTCCACCAGGAAAATGAGCCTTAATTTCATATTCAGCCCTTTAAGGCACACCATTTCCCCACAGAAAGGAGGCTGGGCTTCATTCTGGAGGCTCTTGGTGACCTCCTTTGTGCTCCACTGGAATTTTTTTCCCCATGGATGTGGTGACTGAGCCCATCCCTGCAGCTTCCTGCATGGCACTGAGGAGCACGTGGATCACGGAGGCCTGGATCAGGTCCTTCCTCGTGGATCAGGTCCTTCCTCGTGGATCAGGTGCTTCTCCCACCCTTTTTGCTGCATTAAAAGTCCTCCCTGCCACAGTTTGAAGCCCATTAAGGACATTTGGCCCTTCCTTTCTGCAGTGCTGATGAATATTTAAGCACAGCAGACTCCTGCTCCGTTGTTGTGTCTTTCCTGGGATCATCAGCGCTTCATTCTGGTCCCTCTCTCCCTCTTTCCATCCCTCTTCTCCTGCTGCAATGCCGAGAGTTCCCTGGAGTCATTTAAGTTGGAAAAGGCTCCTGAAGTCGTGGAGTCCAACCCCAAACCCAGCTCTGCCACAGCCAGCCCTGGTTCTGTCCCATCCAGGACTGAGCCCAGCCCGAGGGGATCCCTCATCCCTGTGGGATCCCTTTCCTGCCCCAGACCCTGGGAAGTGCTTGGCTGTGCCCGTGAGCCCTTCCCTGCCTGCTCCAGGGCTCTGGCACGGGGCAGGAACACCCAGGGATGTCCCTCACTGCCCTGGGGCCTCTCTCCTTTCCCCTTCCAAACCCAATTCCTGGGATTGGGCTGATTCCCACCATCACTGGGGCCCTGTTTCATTGCTGTTATCTCAGGTGCAGTGGAGCAGCTCAGATAAAGCTGCTCCTACCTCTCTCCCATCAGTGCCCAATCCCTGTTTTCCTGTTTCCCTGTTTTCCTGGCAGCTCAGGGATGCTGTCCCCATCCCCGGGGCTGTCCCTGAGGATTGGGCTGTGCCAGCTCCCAGCTCCAATTGCTCCACTCATGGATTTTTCCCCCTGTTTTAAGAACTGGAAGGATATTTCCTGCTCTTTGAAGTCCATGTGGCAGAGGCCAGAGGGATGGGCAGGTGAAGAGTGGATAATAGGGAGGAAGATGCTGCTGGAGCCATGGAAGGGAGTGGGGTGAGCTCAGGGCTGGTCATGTGCAATAAAAGTGAGGAGAAAATTATATCCAGTGCAGAGAAAAGCTTTTGGGGAGGCAGAAATCTCATTCCTGGTGAGAGCAGGACTTCCCTTGGTTATTATGGGAGGATGGGGTGGATTTGGGTCTCTGGAGACACTGGATGGAGCTGGAAACAAACCTGGGCTCTTTTTCTCCCAGTTATTGCCCAGGGGTCTGGGCACAACCTCCCCTTTCCCAGGGCTCTTCCTGCCAGGTTCACACCAGGACTTCAAATTGAACTTTTTCTACAGATCTCACCCAGCAGTGCTTGAGTCATGGGGAGGGAAAAAAAAAAAAAAAAAAAAAAAAAAGCAAGCTCAATTTCTCCCTCTTGAATGGCTGTTTTAATTAGGAAAATGTACTTGGCTTGCAAGTGATGCCACAGGTGTGTCCTGGCTGCTGAGCTCTTCCAGTGGTTCAGAAATCCCACTTAAGGAGCAGCTCCTGGAAAATGAGAGCCTGGGAGAGATTTTTGCAGCTAAATAACGAATCTCTTGAAATGCAAAAGCTTTTTCCTCTTTTTTAATTTTTTTCCCTCCTCCCTTTGATTGTGCCATTTGTTCCAGTTTCTATAATAAGTTTGTTTGGGCTTGCAGATTTCCAACTGGAAGCTGCTTTGCTTGGAGCTCCTGCAGTGGAGGAATTGCAGGGGATGTGGGCTCTGTCCATGTGCCTGGCTCCTCATAAAAGAGAGATTTTTTCCCCCCAAACTGTTCCCCCTTGCTGAGGTGGGCGTGACAAAAGCTGGATGTTGTGGGGCTTGTGAATTCCATGGGATGCTGGTGGGGTTAATTCCCTTTGAAATAACACTTGGGGAACAGCCAGAATCCAGGTTTTCATTGGAATTGCCGGCTGGGTGTTCGTGGGGTGATGCAGCTCTGCTGAAATCTCCGGGATTTCTGTGTTTGCCACAGGCTCTGGAGCTTGGGAAGGCACCGGGGGTGGAGGGAGGCTCCAGAGCTGGGCTGTTCTCCAGGAAGGAGCCACCCATGGATGTGGAGGGCAGGGATGGACCACGGCACCTCTCAAGTAAATCCCAGGATGGTTTGGGTTGGAAAGCCCCCAAATCTCCTCTCATTCCGTGGGCAGGGACACCTTCCACCAGCCCAGGCTGCTCCAGGCCCCATCCCACAGTGGAGCAGGGAGCTGGGCTGGCAGGGAATTTCCCCCTGGAGCAGGAGAGCACAAACCCCCCTGGCTGTGCTTCTGGGGATGGAGTTACCATGGCAGGGATGGGAACCAGGATTGCTGGATTTCCAGCCCCCGTGCTCCTGGTGCTGTCAGGAACTCGTGAACTCTCCCATCTGCTATCTGCTGACACCAGAGCTGTGAAAACACAGCCTTGTCCCTGCTGCTGGCTCTGTCTGGCTCTGCTGCTGCCCACCCAGCCCAGCTTCCAGCTGGGAACAGGCTGCAGGCCCATCAGGAAGTGTCAGGATGCAGCGGGATCAGCCTGGGCAGGAGTGGGAGATCCCTGGGTGGCTTTTGGCAGGGCTGATGTGTTAACGTGGCTTTGCTTGGATGATTTGTGGAATCATGGATCCACATCCCCTCAGCGTGGCTGGGCTTGGTGGCTCTGAGATGCTCCTGTTGAGTGCAGCGAGGCCTTTTTGGGCTGTCCTAAAATGCTTTATTTTGGGAAGAATTTCCTCCCCTGGGAGGGTGGCGAGGCCCTGGCAGGGTTTGCCCATCCCTGGAAGTGTCCAAGGCCAGGCTGGAACTGCCTGGTCTCGTGGGAGGTGTCCCTGCCCCTGGCAGGGGTGGAACTGGACGATCTCAAAGCTCCTCCAAACCAAACCCATTCCACACTTGCATAATCCCCCCTCCTCCTGCTCCTATTTGACTTTTCCCCACAGAACCCATGGAATTCTGGCCATCCAACACCAACCCCAGAGGCTTTTTGTGCTCAGGCAACTTGTGGATGGTTTATGAGCATTCCAGAGGCACTGGCAGCCGAGTCACCACTAATCTGAGGCTGTCACCACTCCTGGGAAAACATCTTTTCCACACCGGGTGGTTTTTTTCCGCCACGGCTCCGTCGGATTTGGGTCAGGCTGCCACGGGAGGCTGCTCTCTCTGGTGGGCTCAGCTCTCCTCCTCTCTTCCTTCGTTCCTTCCTCGCTGAATGGCATAAATAATGCAGCTTTTTTTTTCCCTGGCCGCGCTATTTTTAGGATAGCCAGGATTCTGGGTTAGCTGATGCCGACGCCAGCTCCTGGCTGCTCTGCAGGCAGCTCCTTCCTGCTTTCCAAACTCCTTCGGCCAATGCTGGCTTTCCAAAAACTTCCTCAACTGGTTTTGGGTTGTTTGTTTTGTTTTGTTTTACCTTTGCAGGAACCAGGTGTGCTTTTGCAGCCTGATCTCCAGCGGGCTTTCGTTTTGCTGCAAGAACTTCCATCCAACATACACAACGTTTTTCCTCAAATAATAAGAAAAATAATTAATTATTAAATTCTGTCCTCATTAGTGCCCGTCCAGGATCTCCTCCTTCAGCTCTTCATGGGCAGCTGCTGGGACTGGCTGGGAAGGTTTCCATGCAGAGGTGATGCCTTGGATGATGGATTTTCCACCTCCACGGTGTCAGCTCTCTGTCAGCATCCCTGGAACTCAGCCTTGTGCCATGCAAACCTCTTGGAGCCTTATTTCCCTCTGGGGTGTGGTTTTGTCCCACAGCTGGAGAGGGCGAGGCTCCGTGGGGAGCGACACCTGGGAAAGGAACAGCCAAAGGCAGCACCCTGCCCTTTCCCTGCCCTCTTCCTGCCCTTTCCCTGCCCTTTCCCTGCCCTTTCCCTGCCCTTTCCCTGCCCTCTTCCTGGCCTTCCTGGCGCCTCTCCTGACATTCCCTGTGCCCTCTGCAGGCGCCTGATGACCCGGCTGGAGGACATGCGCCGCAGCGTGCTGGGGGACGGCGTCAACCGCTGCATCCTCTGCGGGGAGCAGCTGGGGACGAGGGGCTCGGCCGCCGTGGTCTGCGAGGACTGCAAGAAGGTGAGACCCCACCCCGAGCCCCACGAACCCCCCCCAGCCCGGGGCACGGCAGATTTTGGGTGCCCGCCTCCCCACCCGGCACCCCCGGAGTCACCGGTGGCTGTGCGGGCGGAGCTCCCGACCCGGCGGGTGTTGGGGACACTCTGGTGGCCCCGGTGCCAGCCAGCTCTTTGTTTTGCCCTGCAGAACGTGTGCACCAAGTGCGGGGTGCAGACCACCAACAACCGGCCCCAGGCCATCTGGCTCTGCAAGATCTGCAGCGAGCAGCGGGAGGTGCGTGTGGCCCCTTGTCCCCTGCTGTCCCCACCCCTCACCTCCGAGGTGACACCCACTCAACCCCCCAGCGCGGTTCTTACAGGATGGTTTTGTTCCCTACACAAAATGATGTTTTAATTTTATTAAAACAAAGGTTTGGGGGGTCCAAGAGGGTGACACCCACTCAACCCCCCAGCACCACCCAGCCGCGGTTCTTTGAGCGCGGTTCTTACAGGAGGGTCTTGTTCCCTACACAAAATGACGTTTTAATTTTATTAAAACAAAGTTTTGGGGGGGCGGGGGGGTCCAAGGGGGTGTTGTGGGCAGAGGTTGGCGCTGCAGCATGAGCCAGGGGTCAGTTAATTGATTAATTAATTAGCGGGATGTGCTGTGGGGCGGGGAGAAGCCCTGAGAGCCCCGTCCCTGCTCCCTCAGGTGTGGAAACGCTCCGGCGCCTGGTTCTTCAAGGGCCTGCCCAAGCAGATGCTGCCGCAGCCGATGCCCGTCAGCAGGAAGGGACCCCAAACCCCCAGCGAGCCCCGCCCGGCCGAGCCCCCCGCCCCGGACCCCAAACTCCCCTCCCGGGCACCCACCCGAGGTAGGTGACAGCGGGTGCTGCCCCCCCAGCACTGCCTGCGAGGCTCTGGGGCTCCTTCCGTGCTCCTCAAGGGAAAACCGCGGGAAAAGCATCCGGAGCAGTGGCGTGGCTGCTGCCTGTGTCCTCAAGGGGAGCACGGGGAGCTTTATCCAGGATTTCCAAGTGGGGATGGGTGGGGCTGCGGGACATCCTCGAGCAAAGCGGCCCCGGGTAGGGATCAGGGCGCCCGGCAGTGCCTGGGTAGGGATGAGGTGATGGAGAAGCCTGGAAAAAATAGGGATAAACCAGGGAAATCCGGGGAAACAGCAGCAGCGTGTCCCGGGATGGGGTCGGGGGTGCGTGGGCAGCAGCTTCACCCCCTCTCGCTCTGTTTGTGCCCCCAAGGCCAGGCGGATGCCGAGGACACCGAGGGTAAGCACCGCCTCTGTCCCCTCCCCGTGCCGAGCCCCGTCCTTGCCTCCTTCCATTCCCAAGGCGTTTTCCCGCAGTTTCCCCCGGGATGCTGCAGCGGGACCTTGCCTTGCTGCTGCCGCCCACCCTGCGGGGGGCCCGGGTTATTCCAGGGCGTTCCTGCCTCCCGCACACGCCGGGGCTGAGCCGCTGCCGTTCCAGAGCCGCCTCCGTGGGCGGTGGGTCCTGCTGGGAGGGGCTTTTTTTTTTTTTTTTTTTTTTCTCTCCTGGTTATTTAACGGCAGTCCTTGGAAAACCTCCCAGGGAAAGTTTAGGAGGCTGGTGGGGGGTTGAGGCTGCCTTGTGCTGTGCAGGGGAGGCAGAGCAGGGCGAGGGTGCAGCAGGGGCTTCTTCTGGTTGTTCCTCACACCCTCCAGCGCTTCCAGCCATGGAATGGTTCAGTTTGGAAAAGCCCCCAAAGCCCATCGAGTTCAGCCCTTCCTCCAGCACTGCCAAGGTCACCACTGCCCCGTGTCCCCAAGGGACACATCCACACTGCTGATAAATCCCCCGCAGGGGTGGGGGCTCCAGGGTAGCTGTGCCAGGGCTGGACAATCCTTCCAGTGAAGAAATTTCCCATAATATCCAACCTAAACCTCCCCAGGCACAACTTGAGGCCATTTCCTCTTGTCCTGTTGCTTCTCACCTGGGAGAAGATCCCAATCCCCACGTGGCTCCCATCAGGGAGGTGTGGAGAGTGGGGAGGTCTCCCTGGGAGTTCATTTTGAGCAAGCCCCCATTTTCACTCTTCCACGTGGGATTCCAAGGGGGTGAGGATCCCTGATCCCCCTCCAACACCGTCTGCTCCCCATTTGGGTGACCACGGAGTTGGGAGCAGCACAGTGGCTGCAAACCCTCCTCTTCCCTGGCTCCGTGGAAGAGGCAAAGAGGGGCTGAGGGGAAAGATCCCACCTGGAATGGTCCCCTCCATCCCACCCTTCCTTCAGTCGAGGTTCCGATGCCTCCAAACGATGATCTCCCTCTTCCCGTGCAGCAGCAGTTGTGGAAAGCTCTTAATTAAGGTGATTTAATTACGCCCCTGGCTGGTGCGTTAAACCTCCCAGCCCCACAGGCAGCTTTTATGGATCCGACGCCTCCTGGAGTCGGGAAGGCTTTGCCAGCTCCGCACGCCCCTCCCGGTGCTCAGCATGCTCCTGCCTTGCCAATGATTTTCCTACAGCTCCCTCGGAAAATTATTCATTGCCCCGCTCTCTCTGCACCACGGGATGCTCGTTCCCCCCCTTCCCTGCTCTTCAGCATTCCCGGTGTTTTTCCCTCTCTCCCTCCTCCTTTCCCCACACAATCTGTTGCTTTGTCCTGGCGCCCGGTGACCCTGAGAGCGCAGCCAAGGAGAAACAGCCCATTTATGTCACGGCAAAGATTTATCCCTGGCGTCTCCAGCGGCAGCCAGGTGAGCGCCGAGACCTTTCCCGTCACGTCCGTGGGGTGGCAATCCATCACCCCGCAGCGCCGGGCTGGGATTTATCCTCTGGGACAGCGGCTGCTGGGTGATGGAAGGGACAGGCAGAGGGAGCTGCCGCGGCTGTCTCCGTAATGAACGGGAGACGATCAGCGGAAGGGAAATGTGACAACCCGGCCCAGGGATGTGGAGCTGTGATGCCATCAGGGTGCTGATGGATCCCTCAGGCCTTGTTTTCCCGTGGGACTCTGGTGTCCTTGGGGATTTCCTGAGTGCTGAGCGTAGGTTTGATGGTGCAGAGCCCTCCTGCTGCAGTGCCCGCAGCTCGGGAGGTGCTGCTGCGGTGCCGAGCCCACCCAGGGACGGCAGCTCGCTTTTCCAGCCTCACCGCTCCTTTCTCCCTCTCCCTGCAGGCCCCGACGCCCGGGGGAGCCGCAGAGCGGCCGAGGGCCGGCCGGGTCCCTGCGGCAGCGAGGACACCGCTGGGGACAGCGACAGCCGCGACTCCGCTGCCGAGAGCGGGGTCAGCAGGAGCCCCGGTGAGAGCGGCGCCCCTCCAGCCCTGCAGGGACAGACCGGGGGGGCACAAAGCCGGGAGCCGCCTGCGGGTGGTCCCTGCTGATCCTCGCCTGTCCCGGCAGGTGTGAAGAGAACCAACTCCGTGCAAGGCCAGCGGCCACCCCCGCCCGGTCCCGCAGCCGCATCCGCCGCTGGATCCGCCCCGGCAGCAGCAGCGCCCGCAGGTAGGATGCGATGGGAACGGGCCCTCATCCCCCGATGGGAAGGCGGCCCGGGCCCTCATCCCCCGGGGACACCCCGCGCGGTGGGACAGCGCACCGGGAATGTCGCCGGTGATGCCACCTCTGTCCGCAGCGCCAGCAGCAGCAGCAGCGAGGCCGAGCCCCGCCCGCTTCCCGGAGAGACAAGGTAACCCCGGGCAGGTGCGGGGGGCCGGGGGGCACAGCGGGCCGGGGGCTAACGGGGTCCCTCCGCAGCGAGCCCCCAGGAGCCGGCCCGCGCCGCTGCCAGGGAGGAGCGGGGAGGGGGCTTTGCCGCGGCCCCCGGCAGGGAGGACAGGCCGGCCTGGCAGCCCCCTGCTGCCGCCCAGCCCCCGCCCGCATCCGCGGCCCCGCAGCGGCAGCAGCCCCGCGAGGAAGAGGAGGAGGATGCCAACAGCTACGACTCGGATGAAGGCAGTACGTAGCCAGGAAGGGAGGGAGGGGGTTTCTTTGGGAAATGTGGGATTTGGAGGAGGTTGCTGGGCGCGTTGGAAGACGGTGGGGCTCCGGCACGGGAAGTCCTTGGGGAATGCTGATTCCCAGCTGGGGCGGGGATTGGAGGGGGAGGATCTGAGGTAGAACATCCTGGGTGGGAAGAGCTGCTCGGGGCCGGGAGCAGGTGCTCGGATGGGAGCAGCCGACGCCCTCTGTGCCTGCTCTTCCTCCCTGGGATGAAGGAACACGAGCCCGAGCTGGTTTCCAACAAGCCACAGCAGGATCCAGGTGCTGAGCCCCAGCCTCGTGCTGTCCCAAGCTGGGGCATCTCAGGGTGCTCCAGGGTGGAATTGCCGTGGGAAGGACTGGTGAGGTCACTGCTGCTTTTCCTGGTGGATTTTGAAGCTCCAGAGCCTCCTGGGCAGTCCCTGCTCTGCAGAGCTCCCGGTTTTGTGGCAGTTTGGCCGCTGCCAGCACAGTCTCACTGCATTAAACAGCTTTTACATCTGACCCGCAAATCTTTCTAATTATTACTAATCGGGGATGATTAAATGCAGTTATTGGCTGGGGTTTTAACGAGGTTGTTTCCTCCTCCTCACTTGCTCTCAGCCACACTGGGAGCTCTGGAGTTCAGCCTGCTCTACGACCAGGACAACAGCTCCCTGCACTGCACCCTCATCAAGGCCAAGGCAAGAGCTCCTCTTTTTCCCTCTTTTCCCCTGACTTGAATCCGTTTGGTTCCCAGTTTCTCTGGTACGGTGGGATTGAAGCCATGTGGCTGCTGGCAGAGGCTGCTCCCCTGGGAGACCCCAGGCACAGCTGCTGCTGGCTGGGATGGGTTGGGGGCTTTTCCTTGTGTGGTTCCACGAGATCTGTGGGAGTGGTGATGTCCTGGAACAGTCCTCCCAGAGAAGCTGTGGCTGCCCCTGGATCCCTGGAAGTGTCCAAGGCCAGGCTGGACAGGGCTTGGAGCAACCTGGGCTGGTGGAAGGTGTCCCTGCCCATGGCAGGGGTGGAACTTGGTGATATTTGAGGCCTCTTCCAACCCAAACTGTCCTGTGATTCTCCAACTCTGATTTTTCCAGGGATGGGTTGGGTTTTTCAGCAGATCCTGGCATCCACAGCAGCTCGGGGCAGAGGCTCTTGGGTCACTGGGCACATTTTCTCTTTGAGTTTTTCATGGGCAGTTTTTTCTCTTCCTTGGCTTTGCTGAGGGAGGGTTCACACCCTGTGTTATCCATTTTAGGGCTTAAAGCCAATGGATTCCAATGGCCTGGCTGATCCCTATGTGAAGCTGCACCTCCTGCCTGGAGCCAGCAAGGTGAGGCTTTGGAGCTGGGGGTGGAGCAGGGGTTTCTCAAATCCCCCTCAGCGCCTCCCTCGGATCAGATTTTCCCCGTTGATTTCCCCGCTCACTGCTCTTTTCCCTGGGGGTTTCTCCAAACCCAGATGGGCTCCCAGAGCCGAGGAACAGCTCATCCTGCAGGCAGGAATCTGCTCAGGGGAGGAGGGAAGCTCCAGAGGAGGCATTGCTGTTGATGCATCGCAAAACATCTGCCCAAAAAATCTAATTCTGGCCAGGGCTGGAATTATCCATTTGCTTGGAAGCTGCAGCACGTTCCTGTTGGAGCTGTGGGGAGAGAACCATGGGGGAAACTCTGGCTCCATCATGGAAATTCCTGGAAATCTCCCTCCCCAGCCCAGCTGAGCTGATCTTGGTGGGCAAATCTTGAGGAAGGAATGACCACCAGCAGAGCTGGCCCTTTGCTTAGAGGGTGCAGCAGAGTTTTGCTCAGAGGAACCAGGAGTAAAACCGGGGGAAAACTGATAATAAAATAATTGGATTGATTTTACAGCTTTGCCTTATGTGTGAGGGCTCCTGGTCTTGTTCAGGGGAAATCCAGGCGTGATGTTGGGAATTGCTTTGATTTCTGTTGCTCTCATTTGCTGATATTTCTTTTTCTTTTTTTTTTTTCTTTTTTTTTTAACTTGAATGTGTGGTTGTGACACACAGGTGATAGCTCCTCAATTCTCCACCTCCTTTAGACCGTGAGAGCTGTGCCCTGAGCCCCCACAGCTTTCCCTGGGCTCCTTTTCCCCTCTCCTTGTGGGAACAAACCCCAGGGAGTGACAAAATCCAGCTTTTGTGTCACCACGTGTCACCAAAGCTCCACCTTGACACTCCCCTGGAGCTGCTGGCTCAGCATCACCCAGCTGTGCTGCCAGGAGCTGGGATTTGGGATTCCTGGTGCCATTCCTCCCTGTTTGTTCCACCCCACAGTCCAACAAGCTGCGGACGAAGACGCTGCGCAACACCCGGAACCCGGTGTGGAACGAGACCCTGGTGTACCACGGCATCACCGACGAGGACATGCAGAGGAAAACCCTCAGGTGAGCCCAGCAAGAGCCCGGGGATCCCGTGGGATGGGGCTGGGCGTGTCCTCACCCAGAGCTCCGCCCCCAGGAGCGCAGGGCTTTGGGAAATGCAGTTTTGGGTTAAAATCGACGTGAATTTGCTCATTTGGGTGGTTCTTTAAGAGAGAAAACTGGCATTTCATTTAATAGAAAATTGTTGATTATACTGTAATTTTTGTCGTCATAGAGATGTGTATCTCTGCTCATTTGACAACAGCCCAGAAAAAAAAAAGTCCATATAAATCTCTCTCAAAATTTATGGCTCTTTCCTCCCCTCAGGAAACTTCCACCTCTTGATTTCTTGCCTCATCATAAAGCAAATATTAAAAATGTTGATTTTTTTTGGCAAGCTAGGAATTTGAGTGTTGATTGCTTTTGGTTGGAGGAAATCCAGATCAAGGGTGGGTTTGGGGGGGTTTTGCTTTGCTTTTTTCTCCCCCAAGGGTGGGTTTGGCTCTGGAGTTGGGCACTGCTCCAGCCTGGTTGATGTTCCCCTTTCCCCCTTCCCTCCAGGATCTCCGTGTGTGACGAGGACAAATTCGGCCACAACGAATTCATTGGAGAAACCAGAGTTGCCTTGAAAAAACTCAAAGCCAACCAGAAAAAGAACTTCAACATCTGCCTGGAGAGAGTAATACCAGTGAGTGCCCGTGAAAATTCCTCACATTCCCGTGAAAATTCCTCCCATTCCCGTCGGGATTGTGAGCAAAAGGCGCCTGAGGGATGCAGGGAGGGGCTGGAGGGGCCTGACTTCCCCAGGAGCTGGATTCCCACCTGTGGGACATCCCAAGGCCAGGAGGTGAGAGCCTGGTGGGAATCCATGGGAAGTGACTCCAGGGGCTGCTCCTGCTGGCAGTGCCAGCCCCCGCGGGTGGATGTCACCCTGGAGGAGGGGACAGGCTGCTGGGGTGGGGGTGGGTGGAGCAGGTGGGCATTCCTGAGGCCCTTCCACTGCCGACTCCAGCTCCGGAGCTGGGCTGCACGCATTCCCAGGGGTTTTCCTGTGGGGTGCTGCCTCTCCCGGTCACTCAGGGCCGTCTCCTTGTTCCAGACGAAGCGCACCGGCGCCACCGGCGCATCCCGCGGGATGGCTCTGTACGAGGAGGAGGTGAGTCCTGGGGACGGGACCAGCTCCACCCACACCCCGCCCACCATCCCGGCGATCCCACATTCCCTGACATCCACCTCCCCCCTCCCGCTCCTGGGCTGAGTTCTCCCGCCCCTCCCGCAGGTGGATCGCGGCGGGGACGTGGAGGAGCGCGGGAAGATCCTGGTGTCGCTGATGTACAGCACCCAGCAGGGCGGGCTGATCGTGGGCATCGTGCGCTGCGTGCACCTGGCGGCCATGGACGCCAATGGATACTCGGATCCCTTCGTCAAGCTGTGAGTGACCGGGAACGGCTCCGGGATGGATCCCGCGGCCGTGGAGCCACCTGCTGTCCTCGGGAGCTCCTTCCTCCGGCTTCCTCTGCAGCGGGAGCTGTCCAGCAGCAGCGTGGGTGTCCCGGTGTGGGTGGAGTTCAGGGCTGCTTGGGCCGGTCGTCTCCCGAATTCCCAGATTCTCGTGGAGAATCCCAAAATTGTTAAAGGCTGGAAAAGGCTTCAGGAGTCAAAGCTTTGCTTGATCACCTTATGTCTGCATGGATGTGGGTGTGGGCTTGGGGCTGCAGCCCAAGGAGGAGGTGCCCAACTCCCCGGGATCCATAGGAGTGGGATTCCCACCCGTGACTCATCAGGGGCGTGCTGGGAGTGCAGGGACAGTGGGAGCCACCGGGTCCTTCTCTCCACCTCTGACCCACCCTGGCTGCAGGACAGAGGTGTCTCCGTGTCCCTCCCGCCCCACTTGCTGCCCCATAAACCCACGTGGCTCCTGGGAATGGGGGAACAAGGATTTTATTCCACCCTCATCAGCTGCACCACGGAGAGGTCCCTGCAGCCATTCCTGGTGGGGTTTTTGCTCCTGTTTTTTTTTCATTTGTCTTCAGAAAAAAAACCTCTGTTCCCTCTAAAACTCCATCAGTAACTCTCATGTTGAACATCTTCTGCTCATCTTTTCGTGGCTCTGTGGAACTGAGCAGTTTCCTTTCCCAGTCTCTCTTTATTTGTTGTTTTCTCCATTTCCACAAATGGAAGACCGTGGCTTCACATTTTTATATCAGCTTCTAACAGAGATCTAATTAATCCCAGCCCTAAATTGAGTTCTGGATCTGCAGCCGGGCTGCACAAACCCAGCCCCACACTTTTCCCACATCCTCTGGAAGGTGGGAAGAGAGACTGGCCCTAAATAAATCTCTCCCAGCCCAGAAACTCACTTTTAAAGCTTGTGAACTCCCACTGTTCCTGCACTTGAATTCTGAGCTGTTTTCTGTTGCCCCCAGTTGGCTGAAACCTGACATGGGAAAAAAGGCCAAGCACAAGACGCAGATTAAGAAGAAAACGTTGAATCCTGAGTTTAACGAGGTAGGGATGGATATTTTTTATATCATTAAATCAATTCACTGAATTGAGTGGAGGAGGTGGAAGACAAACTCCCCAAGGTTTGGCTCTTTGCTCAGGCTCCTTTCTCACTCCTGTGCCCAGGAATATTTTGGGAATGACTTTGCCATGGCAGCACCACACACCCCGAAAGCTCCCTGCTGCCGGCTCTGTGTCATCCCAGCTGGGGATGTGGGTGGGATCAGCCTTCCTGGGGGTGGAAATTGGAAATTCTCCACTGGTGCTGCCTTGATGGGACACCTGGAGAGGGCTCACGTAGGTGCAAGGGGTGAGCTCAGTGCTGGAGAAGAGGAAGGAGCCACAGGGAAGGAGCGTTTTTCCTCCGTTAATTGTATTTTAACCATCCTCTCCTTGGATTTTGAATGCAGGGATCAGGCCCAACCCCTTAACTGCAGCTTTTAGGGTGTGCCTTCCTTTGGGGTGTGACGTGGGTGTTCCCATTTCTGCAGGAGTTCTTCTATGACATCAAACACAGCGACCTGGCCAAGAAATCCCTGGACATTTCTGTCTGGGATTATGACATTGGAAAATCCAACGACTACATCGGTGAGTGATGAGCTGCAAGTCTTCTCTGCCCTCTGGGGCAGGGGTTTGGGTTTAATTGTTGGCATTTAGAGCTCACTCAGCTTCAAAGTTAATTCTGATAAAAGTAGAAGAATTGCAAAGACACCTAAAGATGGAGCTGGTGACATTTCCCATCCTGGAAACCTGCTTATGTGGCACAATTCTGGGATAAATGGGAATATTCACTCTGAATTCACTGGTATGGGGTTTGCTGGCTGGGAGGGGGGCCTGGCTCACCTGCCCAGGTGGGATGATGGAATCTGGTGGGAGCACCCCCCACCTCCAGCACCCCGGGCAGGAGAAGCATGTCCAGGCTCTTCCATCAAATTTTTGCTCCAGGTGGTGGAAAAAGCCTTGCAGGGTGTGAGGTGGGATTTCCTGGAGCATCAGCATCACCTCTGGATACAAATCCTGCTCTCCCCCCCTTTTCCCAGGCGGTTGCCAGCTGGGAATCACGGCCAAGGGCGAGCGCTTGAAACACTGGTACGAGTGCTTGAAGAACAAGGACAAGAAGATCGAGCGCTGGCACACCCTGCAGAACGAGAACCACGTGGCCAGCGATTAAAGGGAGCCTCTGCCACGCCCTCTGCCACGCCCTCTGCCACGCCCCGTAGGTCCCCGATGTCCCTGATGTCCCTGGTGTCCTGTCTTCCAGCGCAGCCACGCCTTGCTACAGCCTCCCACCCCAGGGTCCTCCGCCTCCTCCAAGCCCCCTCCATCCACTGAAAACTCCCCCAGATCTTTTCTACTCCTCCTTTATTTATTTCCAGCCGGGGGAGGGAGGCCGTCGAGTTGCCCTGGTGTGTAATTTTGGCCAGCAACAGTTCCCTCCTGACTGTTCCTCCCCCTCTCTCTCTCTCTCTCTCTCTCTGGTCCCCGTGGCAGCGTTCCCGTCACGTTTCTGACGCTCTGTGTGTCCCTGCAGCCTCCTCTCCCTGCAGGGAGCGCTGGGCTCGGGATCATCAGCCTGTCCTGCTTGTGTGATCTCAATACCTCAGTTGCAATAACGAAAAAAACAAAACAAAAAAAAAAAAGCTCCTTGGCTTTGGTGTGGGTGTCGCCGTCGCCTGGTGTCCGTGTCGTCGTGGCTGGGCCAAATCCGGTGTCACCTGCGAGTCCTGCTTGAGCTTCACCTCTGGTTCGGCCCACCTGAGCAACCTTGTGGCACATCCTCTGCTGAGAAGATCCACCCCCACCACAGGAACAGCGAGCAGCAGGGTTTGAGGGACTCTGTGCTGGCAGGGAAGCAGGTTTGGGTTGGTTCCTGTCCTTTCCGGCCGCCCGAGGAATTCGGGGGCTCCGCTGCTCCAGGAGCCCAGCTGTGTTTTAGGGCTGTGACTACCTCCTCTTCACCTCTGAGCTGTGTAGTAGTGACTGGCCGAGCCCTGGAGGCAGTCCCTGGGTCTCCTCAGACCCCTCCTGCTTCCGAGGTTTTACAGTTCCTCAGGAGGGGAGCTGAGGGAGCTGCTACTTCCCCAAAACCCCTGATGTGTGCAAGGATTATTGCTTTAAACCACCCCAACTCCTGGAATTAGCTGGGACAATCCGAGATCTTCCAAACTTGGGTTGTTTTGCTTTGGTTTTCTTTCATTTTTCCCAGTTTTCTGCACAAGAACCTTTGTCCTGTGCTTTAAGGATGGCCTGGAGCTGTTGGATCTGCCCTGGACAGCAGGAGAGCATGATTCTGCTGCTGCTGGGCAGTGGAGCCATTCCCTGGCTCTGGAGCCATTCCCTGGTTCTGGAGCCATTCCCTGGCTCTGGAGCCATTCCCTGGCTCTGGAAAACCCCAAGCATAGCCCAGTATGGGTAGGAGCACATTAAGCACTATGGAATATAGGGAATTTTCTGTCACACTGTGCATGTTCTGTGAAACCTGGCCCACCTGCACCCTCTGCTGCAGCTGCTCGTTTTTTGAGTTGGAGGAGTTTTGTTTTCCCTGGAATTTTATTTCCTCCCACCCCCAGAAGAAGTTGCTGGGTGACACAAACCCCAGGTGGGAAAACCCACCTCAATCCCAGAGCTGGGAATCCTCTTCCATCACCCCAGGATCCCTCCTGGGATTGGGTTTGTGCCTTGGTGAACAGAGGGGTGGAGTGGAAGAGGACACCTGGAAAATTCCTCCTTTTTCATGGAATTCTTGCCTCTGTGCCAGCCGGTGTGACGTCCCTGAGCCACTGTGTGGGACCCAGACTGAAACAATCCCGTTCTTTGGACTGTTTCCCTCTGCATCCCGTGCTGGAGCCTCCCTGCTCCAGGCCCAGGTGGGATCCAGGATCAAAACTCTCCCTTTTCCAACCTTAATGACTCTAAGCTGCCTCCATCCTTTCCAGAGGGGTGGACCTGGCCCAAACATTCCTGTTCATACCCAGAGCAGCACTTGGGCACGGGGCTGTGCTGGGGAAATGCCTGGCTGAGGGTAACAAAACAAAACAACTTAAAAAACTTCTTTATTTAAGCAAATCCTTAATTTCTCCCAGTCCTGCAGCAGCCCAGCCTCCTTTGTATGTGCAGAACAACTCACTTAAGGTTACCCTTATCCTGTCCTGTATTCCCATTCCCTGTTCAGCCTGCTTTCTTTGGGAAAAGGATACTCAGATCATCTCTTTGCACCTCCAAAAATCAAGTGCAACTTGCCAATCTCCTCAGTATTGTGCAAAACCACGGCCCTGGTCTCTGCCCCCGCCCCTCTTCTCAGTTTTTCTGATGGTAATTCCTGCCCTGAATGACTTCTTTTTGTTGTAAATAAAGCATGCACCTATGGATTGGGAATGGTGAAAAACAAACAAACAAACAAAAAAGCAAAAAAAAGAAAATGAAAAGCCTCTTCTACTGCTGTTTGCATTCAGACTCGCATGCAGTGATTTTACAGCCAAATATCAGTTTACAACTGTTAAGAGAAAAAGAAAAAAACGTTACACAGGAATTAGAAATCCTCCAGTCTTCCGCTGCATGCAGCACAACATCCTCTCTTGATGTGGTATCTAATAAAGTGAGACTATTGGAAAAGAACAAAAAAAAAAAAAAAAAAAGGATTTTGGCCTTTTTCATTCCCTGTGGGAATAGGAACCTCAGGGGGTGGGCAGAGGGCCTGGGTCTGGGAATTCCTGGTGGGTTGGGACTGCTGGGATGGAGTTGGGCTCGAGATGTTGAGGAGTTTGGGGTGGTTGGGGGAGAGATCCTGGCTCTGCTGTGGAATTCCTGGGTGTGGGGATATCCCGGCTAAAATCGTGCGGGTTTCAATCATCCATGGGCTCCCTCTCGCTCAGTGCCCGGGGGTGAACGCCCTGAGGAAAAGCAGGAGCGGTGGTGGGAGATTTTACTGCCCTCCCAGTGCCCTCCCTCACTCCCAGCTGGGGCAGCAGGAGCCGCTCCCTGGGGTGGTGGCAGCTCCCGCTGTGCCGCCGCTCCGACCGGGCAACACTTTCCTCCTTTTATTCCCTTTTATTCCCTTTTATTCCCTTTAATTTCCCTTTTTCCGGGCGTTTTTACGCTCCGCTCCGGGGCAGGGCAGGCGGGCGGTGTCTCCGCGGGGCCCCGGTGGTGACATCGGGGACATCGCGCCCTCCGTGTGCCCGGACGGGGAGCGGGAGGCGGCGGTGGCGGGCCCGGTGGCGATGCCCAGAGACAGCAGCAGATGTCACTGGAGCTCCAGGGATGCAGCGGGAAGGAGGTGCCGGAAGGATGTCCCGCGATCTCCAGGAATTTGGGAATTTTTGGGGGGCAATCGCGCCCCGCTCCGTGCGCTGCTTCTCTTCCAAACTTTCAGTAGCAGGGAAGAGTTGAGGCTCTTTCCTCTGGGAAAAACGCTCCCAGGGAAGTCCAGCAGCCTAAAAAAATTGAGCATTAACTTCTTTTTGTTGTTTTTGTTTCCCAACGTTGAGTTCTTCTCATTGATTTTTTTTCCCCTCCTATGTTTTCGTCTCCTTCCCAGCAAAGAAATCCCAGAGGAGGAATTCCAGTCCCATCCAAGACCTCCCAGCCGAGAAATCCAATCCAAGGGGTCTCAGCAGAGATCATCCAGCTCCAGATGAAGACTGGGATGAGGATTCTCTGGGATGAAGGTGCTGGGCTGCTTGTGGATGATGAATTCCTGAACGGAAAATTATTCCAAAGAGGGATTCTGCACAAATCCATGGGGATAGAGAGGATCCTTTATTCCAATTCCTGCTTTTCCTCCCATTTTCTTCCCAGCCTCTCTGGAAGGAAAGTTTTGGATTGCAAATTGGGCTTGCTCAGGACCATCCTTTGAGCCTCCTGCTTCTGCAGGTGGATTCCCAGTTTCAATTCCACCTCAGCACATCTGAACCGTCCCGCTCTTCCAGCCACTTTCCTGGTGTGCTAATTGGATTTGGGCCTTTGGAGCAATCAATGGATTCTCACCCTGGCTCTGGCCAGGAGCAGGAATTTACAGTGGCTGGGAAAACAATTCCAGTTTTCTCTTCACCCAGGGGGATGGGAAATGGGGATGGCAGCAGCACCTTGGCAGCTGCCAGGACCTGGAGGCAGGTCCTTGGCTGATCTGGGAGAGGGGCCAGGAGCATCCCTGGAGAAAAGCCATGGGATGGAGGGGTTGGCAAAGTTTTGGGCTCTTTTTCCACTCCTACAAAACCCAGGGTGGCCAAGTGGCTCCAGGAGTCACAGCAGCACCACTGTCCCAGATCATGCCCTGCAGTGCTGTTTTCTGATCATCTCCTCTGGCATAATTCATTAAAATTTCCATGTTAAGGAGCTCTCCTCATCTCCTGCCTGATCCTGGGGCATCAGGAGCGCACTGAGCAGGAGAGAAGCCTTCCCTGGCTTCCCATCTCCTGGGGGTGAAAAAAAAAATAAAAATAAACCTTTTCCTCTTTAACATTTCACTTAAAAAATAGAGGAGCTCAAATAAATAAATCCCTCCTCTATCCGCTTTCGAGCCCAGCTTTTCCAAAAGCCAGCAGGGAGAAATCTCTTTATCTCCCAGGGCAGAGATAACAATGTAATTACGACCTGGGATCAATGGCTTTCATCTCATCAGTCCTCAACCTAAAATAATTTTTTTTTTTTCCCACTCCAGTGCCCAGAGCTTGGCTACCACCTCCTCTGGGCTACTGGCCACGGCAGTGGTGAGGGTCCTGCTGGTATCTGGAGAGGCCATGAAGATTTTCCTGGGAAAAACTATTTTTTGGGATGTTTTTTCCACAGGGGAATGTTGGATCTTGAGCAGGAGAGGCCACTGGAGACCCTCAGGGGATGCTCAGCTCCTCCCATGCCAGTGAAATTTCTATACAATTGAAATAGTACAGAAATATAATTGTAATTGTCTAGAATTACAATTGTCTAGAATTACAATTGTCTAGAAATCCAATTATATAGAAATACAATTGTATAGAAATACAATTTCAATTTGTATTTGAAATACAACTTAAGTGTTTGTGTGAATTTCCCGACTTTTTTTGGGGGAAGAAAAATCCATAGAAGAAATATCAGCTCTTTTCTTATTGCAGGCTGCAGAATGGGAGCATTACTGAGGGCAGCTGGAGAGAGGAGTGCTGCAAATCCCAGATTCCAACAGACTCCACAGAAAATCTGCGTGGGATAACAGGAAGGGAATTGGAAAAGGAAAGGGAGCCTGACTAAGCACAGCTTGAATATTAACTGGGCCGTAATGGGACTGGTTTGTACTGGGAGAGATCCCAGTGGATGGAGTTGGGATGAGGAATGCACCCTGTGTGGAGGGGTGGGATGGGATGGGGTGGGGTGGGATGGGATGTGTGAAAAACACGGTTCACTTTTATGTAAAAGTTATAATTTTAATAAAAATAAAATAAAATAGACAATTAGGAGACAAAGAAACAAAGCTTTTCGGCCGAGGTGCTGATACCAACAAGATCAGCACTTCAGATCCTTTGTTTTAAGGACTTCTGTATTACAATATTTAAATAAGCTTATGCATGATTCAAATATTCATTTTGGTTTCAAGACCCCCCTTAAATATACAGTTTAT
>VZUI01047483.1:0-10045 GCA_013401135.1 Cettia cetti
ACCAAGGGTGGCTGCAGGGAGGAACAAGAAGGATGGGACCTGACAGCCTGCAGCTGGGACTGGACAATTCAACCCCAGTGTGCAAGGAACCCAAACTGATCAAAGTGTGAGACCTCATGACAGGTTATCCACTTTGTATTCCTTTATGTGACCATTTTGTGCCCATTTTGTATCCATTTTGTGCCCATTTATTGTCCATTTTGTGTCCCTTTTGTGTCCCTTTTGTGCCCATTTTGTGCCCATTTTGGGTCCACCTTGGGTGCAGCCCTGTCCAGGCCCTGTCCTGCCCAATTTTACCCTAAAGGCCTTTCAATAAATCCCTGCTTTATTCTCCAGCTCTGTCCAGTCTCTGTTCCAGTTCAGCCCTCCCAAGGCATCAAGAGGGTTTTCATGGACAAGAGGAAGATTTTCCCTGGGGGTTTGAGGTTGATGGTCTTCAGGGAAGTGTGGAGCAGGCAGTGGTTGGAGTAGGCAGCTTTGGGACTACTTTGAGGACTTTGTTTTTTACCTCAGCACAGATGGAGGGCTGCAGGTTTTAGCTGCACTTTGGGATTAGAAATACACTCAAATATTGCAATTGCTGGGCTGTGTCCCATTCCCTGTCCTGCCTTCAGTGGGAACAGCTTTTCCCAGAAGGGATCAAGGACAGTGATCTCCTAGAGTTATTCCTGAGGAAAACACATCCCCTGAGACCCCAGAATACTCAGGACAGGGAGTGCTCCCTATTTTAACACAGAAAAGAGCTGCAGGTGCACAAATCACCTTTGAAAAATATTGCAATAACGGCTTAGCCTGGATGTCCCCTCAGGCAATGACCTCAGTTTGCTGGTGGAGGACAGGAGATAACCAAATCCCTCCTCAGCAGCCAGATAGGGGCACTGCCTGAGATAAACATCACAACACGGCATTTCCTGCCTGCCTCAATCTAATTAATTAATTCCTTACTTAGGAACCGGCCCTGTCTCCAGCCTCATCCTTGGAGTGCTGACTGGAGGCTTTCTGTACCTCCACATATCATTAACCTGAGAGTAAAAAGCCCTTTCCTGGGGGAAGGAGCATTTGTTTGCTGAGAAGCAGCAGAAACAGGCAGAAAAATCAATTTTACACTGCAAGATTTAGAATTGAATTAAAGAAATCCTTCCTGAAGGCCATGTCAAATAAAGACATCAACTGGGAGGCAGCTGAGGGAAGCCACAGAGAGAAAATATTCTGCTTTAGGGCTTGGTTTTGTTGTCTAAGTTCTTGAGTGCTACCACAGGTGCCAAACATGACACACACTGTCCTGAGGGGAAAAAAATTCCAGTCAAGGCTGCAGTTCCACCCACTGTTCAGAGCAGTGTGTATTTTATGTGTTATATGGATTTTATTGGCTAATGAAAGCTGTCAAATCTCAAGTGAGAAAAATATTATCAGTGCTTAGATTTTGGACAGTTTGTGGCCCGAGCCAAGTTCCCAATTTTACCCCACGCTCTTCAAACATTCAAAATGTCCACCCCTGACCTCAGGTGAGTTCCTTACACACCCATGAAGGTGGCCAAACATGAATAATTTATTAATTTAAATTTTTAGGCTCATTTGAGACCCAAGAGCAGCATCCACACATTGATATTTTGTGTTTAACAAGACAAATTAACTGAGAAAGAACACCTCATCCATCCTGCAGATCAGTGTGATCACGAAAACAAACTGAGGCATGAGCCACAAATAAAAACCTTCATTTATCAGCCTGCCTCAAGCCTCAATTTCTTAATTTTTTTCCCCCCAAGCTACAAATCTTTTCTGAAAAGAAGCTTTTGATCATCTGCCTCAAAGCAGAAAGGCCCAACTGGCAGAGCCAGCAGTGAAGCCCCTGCTGCTGAAATTCCTGCTGGCCCAGGGGCAAGGGAAAGGCAGGGATGTGAAATCCCCTTGGGAAGGAACCCCATCCATCAGCTGGGGTCACCCTGGGGCTTTTTCCTCTTGACCAGAGTTCAAAGTGTGTCAAGGTTGAAGCTCTTGGCACCCAAAACCCAAAAATATCTTTCGCCCCTGCAAAGGAGGACTTGGAATATGAAAAAGCTCCAGGAGTTCATCAAAATTGAAGAAACAGAATGAATTTCTGGGCAGACAAGTTGCCTGGGTGTGCCAAGCATCTGGTTAGGGATGATTTATTCTTGGGTGAGTGCTCATGTCAGGTTTTACACCACGATGTGAACCCTCCCCTCACCTCCCACTGCTGCTTTTCCATCTCTCCCCTGGACACTGAGCAGGGAACTCGAGCCAATTTCTCCCACAGGTTACTGTGGGATGATTCAGAACAGGTAAAAAGGATCATTTGTGTCAATCAAAGTGATTTTATTCGACCTCCAGGTGGGCAGGAGGGGCTGAGAGCAGTCTGCACACAGGGATCAGGGCTGTGGCTGCTCTGTCAGGGCAGTGTCAAGGCCAAGCTTTGGGGAAGTTTGGATTCAGACTCAAATCCAGTGACTTTACACTTGCTCAGCCCTTGTTTAATTTATTACCTGCCACTCACTGGAGCTTGAGTTACAGCCAAGCCCCTTCTCTGTGCTGTGCACACGTGGAAATTGCCAGCTCTCAGCCAAAAACTCATTAAAAATCTGCCAAAAAAAGGGGTTTTTTCCTTCAATTTTCCTTCAGGAAAAGAGTTGCTTCTGTTTTCTCAGCTTCCCTTGGAGCCACTCGCCCCAGCCTGGGCAAGGCTTTGATTGATTATTGCATCTCTCTTCCACCATCTTTTAATTTATCAATGTTTGATTTCTGGCTTGGTAAAGAGAGGAAAAGCCAAGTTAAAGCAGGCAGCAAGAGCGTTCCCGGTGACCCGTGAGGAAAACCTTAATTAACCCTTGGAAACCCCTCCCATGGCTCAGAGAAGCTCAGGCTGCTGCTGCCAGCCCTGAAACCCAGGCTGCACACTGAGAGTCAGGGCTGAAATCAGAATTAATGGGGCTGTTCATGAAAATCCCAACATCTCCTGGCTGGAGGGTTTTGGGGGGAACATGGACAGGAGCAGAAGTCTTGGGGAGCAATGTAAAGCTGAGAAGTTCTGCTGGGAAATGATGAATTTGGGGTGTTTAAGGAGCCAGTGTTGGGCAGGGTGAGTTATTCCATAAATCCTTTATCCTCTGTTCTCCTGCCCCAGAATCCAGGGATGGTTCCCACTCTGTGCCAACCCAGAAAATTCCGGGGTCACCAAGCTGGAGATCAGGGTGAATGTTTTATCCAGACTCCAAAATTTACATTATAAAAGTTATCCACTGATTACCCAAGACACTCAAAACCCCCCAGACCCTCAGGGACACTTCCCTGCACCCAAAATCGCACAGCACTGCCCAAAATCCAGGCTGATTTATGTGGCTGCAGCTGCTCCCAGGCAGTGAACGGTGAAAATCACCTTGGAAAAGCCCAGCCACGCTCAGTGGTGCTGCAGCATCCCAAAAAAACCCCCAGAGCTTCCAGGATTACTGAAATAAACGAGCTCCCACCCATGCAGAGGGATTAAATACCCCGGGGCAGGGATAAATGCAGGTGGGAAGGTTGGATGGGTCAGAATTGCCTGTCCTGGCACTGGATTAGAGCTAGAAACAGTGAGGTTTGCTTGGAGATGGGATTGCAGTGAAAGGATTTTGAAAAAGAAACCCCAAGGAATATCAAGCTCTTTATGAGGACTTCAAATTGCTGTAAAATACCAACGTCCATCAAATATCTTGGAGTCAAAAGTTACATTTTAATCCCAGAGCAGCTTTTTTTTTTTTTTCCCAAGGTCAGGAGTCCAGGGGATGCTCTGAGCCTCCTTTGTTCTCGTCTCCATCTCTAATCACCTTTTTTTTTTAAGCTTTCACGGCTCCCTCAGAACACTTTGAGTGTTAAACCAGCCCAGACAAGAGAGGGGATTAAAAAAAAGCCACACTGGAGCGACATTCACACAAATAAACAAACAAAGGGGAGGCTGCCACTGCCTCTCTGCTTTATTTCTTTTAGATTGGTTCAGAACTCCGAATGAACTCGGTCTGGGCTCAGCAATTGGGCTCAATCTCCTTTCATTCCCATCAAGGGGAGTCACATCTCACATCTCCCTTTCTTGTGCTGCTTCCTCGTGGATTTAAACTCGGCAACAATAAACAAATCTTCTCAGAGCTGCAGGCCGGCTCTTGGCAGATCAATTTGATAGAAAAATGAAGAGTTTTGGCTCTCTGCATAAAGAGCAGGAGGGAAATGGGGGTTTTTAGGCTGATTTGCTTTTGCACAGCTCTGAAATGAGAAGTTTGCAGAGGTGCATTTTTCTGGTGGGGAATAGAGTTGTGCTCGTTCTTTGTGGGATTGCTGAGGCTCCTCCACAGAATTAGGAAGGATTTGAGTGTTTAAAGACACTGAAAATGTGCTAAAAATCACATGGAGTAACAAATTAAGTGCAGGGAACACTCGAGGCTTTCTGATCCTGAGGGGGCTGATCTGGTTTTACACTGACCCAAAGCACATTAAATCCCACTTGGGACAAGATTTGGGCGCTTTTTTTGTTGTTGTTTTTTCAAGCAGCCAAAATGCTCTGCACACACAGCTCCTACCCCTGATTTTCATCCCTGTTCACTTGTCCTTTATCACCCCCAGAAAAAAGTTCTGAGTCTCATCCTGCTCACCAGGGATGATTTTTCTCTGGGCCCAAATTGCCAGGGGTGAATTCACCTCACAGAGAACCCCGGGCTCCCTTCCAGCTGGGTTTGAGAGGGTTGAAGCCAGGCTCCTCAGGTTATTCCTCATCTTCCTCCATCTGTGACTGCAGATTTGTCCCTGCTGAAGTGGCAGTGAGGCAGTGAGGGGTATTAATAGAAACAAATGATTTTACAAGCCTGAAAAAGCGCCATAAATCAACCCCTTGGAGCTGAATGTCTCCAGCAGTCGGGGGCAGCTCCAGCTGAAAATGAACTTTTTCCTCAATGGATTTGCTCACCGAGGGTGAAATAACAATTCCAGAGCAGAGGTTCTCTGGAGAGAGCTCCAGTGAGGTTTTCTGGCCCTTAAATTGCAGTCAGCTCCTGGCAAAACCCCTCTCTGGTGGCTCCTGTTCTTCCTGGGCTCAGGTTGGCCAAGCTCTGGCCAAATTTGTCACCTGCCAACCCTTGGTGACACCGCCTGTGTGCCAGTGCCAGACCATCAGGGGTTTCTCCCCCTTCAGTGTTAAAAGGAAAATAATTTCCTTCTTTTCTTATGGTTTAACTCCCAAATTCCCAGCAGGAAAATGGAGCTTGAAGTCCCTGACCGTGATGTGATTGAGGGGAAGAGCCACATGGAAGTGAAGTGACAGCACAGGGGAGCCTGTGGATCACCCCAGGGATGATCCTGCAGGAAATCCCCGCTGGAATTTGTGCTTCCTGAGCAGGAACAAGCATCTACACCTCGATGCTCTCACTTACAACTCAATCTTTCAATGCTCTGTGTTACCCAAACCCTTCATGTCTAATTTCTGCCGAGCTGAGCCCCTTGGACAGGGCAGGAGCTGCGAGATCGTTGTGATTTCACACTCTCTAATTTCTGTTTCCTAAAATTAGTGTAGTGGTTTGAGTGCCTACCTAAACCATTTACTCTTTTTTCTGCTGTGAGATGGGATTAAGAGAAAAGCAAAGCAGGCTCAAGTGTAAAAGGTGTAAAGACAGGTTTATTACACAACTACAAGAACGGAAAAAAAAGTAATAAGGATTAGAATGAAAGCTTCAAAACGCTTCCCTCCAGGTGAATGGCTGGAACATCCTGGCAGGGAGCTGAATAAACACATTCCTTCTCCCCTCAGGCAATAAACACTGTGGACAATAAACACATCCCTGCCCCGTTCATCCCAGGGGTGGGCAGGCAGCAGGAGAGCTGATCCCCCTGTCCCCCACGGGGACATCAGGGGACAAGTGGCTGCTGGAAGCTTTTCCCGAGGATGAGAAGCCTCTCCTGGCTGGCTGTCAATTAGAGCCCTAATTCCATCTGAAAGGGTAACGAGGCTGAGGCTGAGCAGCAGAGGACTGGAGCAAATTAAGAAATGGGAGTTCTGGCTGACAGGAGGAGGAGGATGGCTCAGAATCCCAATTTCCAGGGCCTGGCTGCAGCTCCCAGCAGTTCCAGTCTGCTCACGGAGGGGTTCAGAGCTCCTGATCCCAAAATGTTGCTCGGGAAAGGTGGGATGTTGGCAAATGGAGCACCTGGAGGGGCTCTGCCACCCCAAAGTCAGGGGGCAAACAGAGAGTGTCCAGCACCAGGGGCACTTCAGGGTGGGCATGGAGTGATCCCAGCTCTTGTGTGGGATTCCCAACGCCTTTAATGGCTTTGAGCTGACAGAGAGGAGCTTCGGGTGGGAAATTCTTCCCTGAGAGGGTGGAGAGGGCAGGCACAAAAACCCTTGGCAGGGGAGTGGAATGGGGTGGGCTTTAAGGTCCTTTCCAGCCTAAACCATCCCAGAACTCCATAAAAATAACTTTAAAAAATCAATAAATCTGAACAGTAAGGGGAGAATCCAGATTCCTTGGGTTTCTCATTCCTCCATCATGTCTGATGTGATCCCAGCTTTCACTTGGCTTCAGAAGAGCCCAAATTCCAGTGGCACTAAATGGCTTGGAAACTTTGTGACCGAAGAGCCCAGAAAACAGCCCAGAATCAAGAATTAGGGAATATCCTGAGCTGGAAAGGACCCAAAAGAACCCTCAACCCCAACACAGCAACAGGGGAAAGTGGAAAAAATGAGTTTCCTGATGCCCCAGCTCCTGGGTTTCTGACAGCTCCTGGGATTGACAGCTCCTGGGTTTCCAGCAGCCCCTGGGTTTCTGACAGCTCCTGGATTTCTGCCTTTATTTACCTAAAAAAAACCCCAAATCCAGCAGACTGAGCTGTGTTTTGCCCTTCAGGCTGTCCCTGTGCTCCATCAGGTTTTCCAGGCAATTCCTTTCTCTGGAGTTTCTCTGCCCTTCCCCAGCCTTTGCCCTCCCCAGGAAATCAGGGAGAATTCTGCACACAAAGGAAAATCAAGGAGCACAAAGCCTGCCTCAAACACTCTCCTGTGTCTTTATTTTAGAGCAGCTGGAATCCATTGCCTGTGGAAAACAGGCAGACAAGAAGCTCCTTTCTATTATTTCCATTATTATTTCCATTATTTCCATCATTTCTGTTATTTCCATTATTCCTCTTCTATTTCAGAAGCCTGAAACACAAAGCTGGAGCTGAACAAGTTTCCTCAATTCTCTAATTTTATGGAAAAAAACCCAAACAGATGCAGGTTTCGAAGCTCTGCTCCCGTTTTTCATTGCAGGGGTGAACTCACAGCAGCCCCTGAATTTTCCACCACCAGAGCCCAAATTAGCTGGGATATTTTGCAAACACATTTATTTTTTCTGTGCTTTTTATGCTCTCCATGCTGAGGATTGAAACTGAAATGAATATTTATGAAAAAGCTCTTATTGATGTCGGAAGTACCCAGACCAAGCACAGAATTTCTTGACAAAAGAGTTTGGTTGTTGTTTTTTTTTCCTGTATTATCCTTTGCAAATATGTGGCATAAATAATACAAAGTGTATTAAAGTGTTTACAACCCCTCAGATAAATTCAGATTCCTGTGTGCAGGAGCCTGGATAATGAAAAGGAATGTTAAATTATGAGCAGCAATTCTGGTGATTAACATTTAGTACCAAATAAAAACTGAGATCACTGAAGGATGTGGAGTCTAATGAGCAAAGCTGACAGTTAATTTAACCTGCAGGAGAACCACAAATACAATTTTACCTCCAATTTGTATTATTTTTTTAGATTTTTACCAGGCATGAGTCCAAGCAGCGAAAATTCAAACCAGAAAAGCGCCTTCAGTGCCTTGTTTTAAATTGGTTTTATGATAATAAAATGAAAAGAAATTCTGAACAGAAAATCTGGAATGTTTCACCGGGAATGCTTTACACTTATTAATTTATTTTGATCTTTGTGGGCTTTCAGAGAGGTTGCTGCGAGTGAGAAAAACTGGGAAATGTGGAGACCATGCCTGAGAAGAAAACATCCCATAAAAATCCCTGTGGATATTCTTTTCAAACATGCTTTTAAGGAGAAAAAAAAAAAGAGATTTAAGGCAAAGTAGAGCATTTCCAAAGGATGAAAGCAGAGCCAGGGAATGGGGCTGGGAACAGGGCTGGGAACAGCAGAAAAATCTTCCCCAAGGAAATTTCCTTTGGCAGGGAGGGGAGGAAGGGCCTGATCAATATTCTTAGTCATAGCCGAGTTATTTAATTACGTTGGGATGAGCTCGGGTTTAACCAGATTTTTTTTTTTCCGACTCAAGCTATTAAAAAGCTTTTCCTATAAATACCCCCGAGCCCCAGGGGAGGGACCCTGCACTCCCAGCCTCCAATTTCACCCAAACCCATCCCCGCAGGAAGTTCTGGGAGCCGCCCCGAGCCCATCCTGCAGGGCGGGGGCTGCTCGGCAGCTCCCGGGATCGCAGCATCCTTTTCCCCCCGGGAATGTGCCTGGAACGCTGGCAGGAGCCACTCCGGGTAATTGAAATCCTGCCTTAAAAGCATCCAGGGTGCAGAACAGGAGCCCTAATGCAGGGCCAGGGGTTAATGCAGGGCGGCAGGAGAACATTTCATCTTCACGGAGGGACGGGGCGCAGAAATTCATCGATTTGTTTGTTTATTTGCTTGTCTTTGGTCTCTTAAAAGAGGGGAAAAAAGAAGATTTTCCACAACTAACAGCACAACTAAAAGGAAAATCCCTCTCTCTGTGCAGCTCTGTGCTCCTCCTGCGTGTCCTGGAGAACTCCTGACAAGGACAGCAGAAATATGATTTATTTGTTTGTTTATTTGTTCGCGTTTGGCCCCTTAAAAGAGGAGAAAAGAAGCAGTTCCACAACCAGCAGCACAACAAAAAGGAAAATCCTTCCTCTTTCTGTGCAGCTCCGTTCTCCCTGTGCTCCTCCTGGGTGTTCTGGAGAACTCCTGGCAAGGACAGAAGAAATTTGATTTATTTGCTCCCAGGTGGGGATAACCTACAGGCATAGGATCTGCTCATTCCAAACCTCAGCAGGACCCAGCTGCTCCCTGGGCTGCACCCCTGTCCTTTCTCCTCCTCAGGAGAGGATTCTGCCTTGCACAGCCTGGGCTTTGGGGTTTGGGGTTTGCAGGAAAAGCAGGGTCACCAAAACCTGAGGGAAAAGCAGGGTCACCAAAACCTGAGGGAAAAGCAGGGACACCAAAACCTGAGGGAAAAGCAGGGTCATCAAAACCTGTGGGAAAAGCAGGGACACCAAACCTGTGGGAAAAGCAGGGCCAAAAAATCTGCAGGAAAAGCAGGGTCACCAAAACCTGAGGGAAAAGCAGGGTCATCAAACTTGCAGGAAAAGCAGGGTCACCAAAACCTGCAGGAAAAGCAGGGCCACCAAACCTGAGGGAAAAGCAGGGCCACCAAAACCTGTGGAAAAGCAGGGTCACCAAAACCTGCAGGAAAAGCAGGGCCACCAAAACCTGCAGGAAAAGCAGGGCCACCAAAACCTGTGGAAAAGCAGGGACACCAAAACCTGCAGGAAAAGCAGGGCCACCAAACCTGCAGGAAAAACAGGACCACCAAAACCTGCAGGAAAAGCAGGGACACCAAAACCTGAGGGAAAAGCAGGGTCACCAAAACCTGCAGGAAAAGCAGGGACACCAAACCTGTGGAAAAGCAGGGACACCAAACCTGTGGAAAAGCAGGGACACCAAACCTGAGGGAAAAGCAATAAAGAAAAAAAGAAAAAAAAGAAAGAAAAAAAAGAAAGAAAAAGCCATAAAAATCCCCAACCAAACCAATCCCCAAAGAACAAAAGAAAGAAACCCAAAGCAAACAAAAAAACCCCAACCACACTTTTTTGTGGATTGTTTGGTTGTAGAAGTGCAGAGGATAATAGAGGCTCACACAGAGAAGTGATGGGGACAGGCTGCCCTCTGTCCACTCCAAAACAACTGGGAATTCATTTAATTTTTATATAGATATAGATATAGATATAGATATAGATATAGATATAGATATAGATATAGATATAGATATAGATATAGAT